>CM060432.1:80036418-80242862 GCA_030545235.1 Helianthus tuberosus | reverse complement strand
TTTTCCGGACCACTCCATCACAATTATGAATAGAGAGAAGGTCCCTAAACGAGAAGGAAAAGATGGGCGGAATCTTAGCCCAGTCGCTAAGTTTACTCCAGACCGAGCCGCATTTCTGCACGCTGAAAAAAGGTGGTCCACCGACTCTATCGCCTCACCACACAAGATGCAATCCAGCGAGTCGACCGGGATGTTTCTCCTAGCTAAAGCTTGTCTCGTAGGAATCTGACCGAGGTTCGCTCTCCATATAAATATGTTACATTTAGATTGAACCCATCCACCTTTCCACAACCGATAATTCTGATCCGAGAACGAAACATAGCAAGCAGAGCTTTAAAAGAAGAGGTATGAGTACCTTCCCGATTCCTCCAGAGCCCACTGCCATTTATCCTTTTCCTCCGATAGATACACCTCGTCCAGAAAACTTAAACATCCGCCAAATTTGCGGCTTCCTCCTGGGTCAACGGGGATCTAGACCAGCTCCATTTCCACAGACCAGCCGAGCCAGCCTCCGGCACCCTGTCTTTAGCCCTATAGCTTTTGTTATCTTCCAGAGAAAAACAATATTGGCAACTTGAGCATAAGCGGGGCGTCTCCAATCCAAACGTCAATCCAAAACCGAATACTATTCCTTTTTCCAGAACCCTTTGAACAAGTTATTAATTCTTTTACCATTTACCCACAATCTAGACTCTAAGCTCATAATATTCTTCTAGACCCCTGTCATAGCAGAATTAGAAGGAAAAAAACGACCATCTCCTACTCTTACCATGGCATGCCGTAATGACTTTTCTCCAAAGACTTTCCTCTTCCACCCGGAAATCTCCACATCTATTTCAATCAGAAGAGCTTTGTTCACACTTTTGAGCTTACAAATCCCTAAGCCACCAAATTTTTAGGGCGAGTAATGAAATCCCAAACGACCCAGTGCGTTTTCCTCACTTCCTCCGAACCACCCCAGAGGAAATTTTTCATGAGAGCCTCTCGCCTATCTACCCCTTTAACCGACACTTTAAAGATGGAAAAATAGTATATGGGAAGGCTTTCGAGAACCGATTTGATGAGCACCACCTGACCACCTATGAAAGAGAACGAGCTTTCCCAAGACGAAAGGCGATTCTAAAAAATCGTAACTATAGGGTCCCAATTTTTAACTGTATTCTTGTTAGCTCCTAAAGGAATACCCAAATATTTAAACGAGAAATCGTCTTTAAGACACCCCACTGTTTCCGCCATATGAGAAATTTCGACCTCTTCCACGCCCACCCCAAAAAGGTTAGATTTGTGGAAATTAATCTTCAGACCAGAACAAGCAAAGAAAACACGAAGAATTCTAGCAACCACCTTGATATTTTCCGTCGACCACTCTCCCACAATTAACGCTTCGTCCGCGTAAAAGCAGGTGCGAAATAACTGGGCCCCCATTAGATAACTTAATCCCCTTCCGTCTACCCACCTCGCACGCTTTAGCGACTATGCACGAGAATGCTTCCATAACAATTAGAAGAGAAAAGGCGAAAGCGGGTCACTTTACCTTATACCTTTTTTGGCATTGGAACTCAAACGTTGGTGAGCCGTTAACCAACACTGAAGATCTAGCGAAGACGAGCACCCCTTTCACCCATTTAAGCAAGAAGAAGAGAAACCCCATTTGGTCCATCATATCGAGCAAAAAACGCCAGTTGACATTGTCGTAAGCCTTCTCGAAGTCGATTTAAAAACAAACGCTTTCCTACCCGTTTTTCTTAACCAAGACCACACTTCACTAAGAATGATAGGACTGTCAAGAATATACCTGTCTCTGATAAAAGCCGACTGCGGTTCCGATATGACTTTCCCAATCACCTTCTTAATGCGATTCCGATATGACTTTTCCCAATTACTGATATACCTGTCGATCTAGCTCGTCTCATGGAACTGGTTTAAGATGTCTCTAAAGTCTTTCTAAAAAAATCTCCAAAAATGTTTCAAAACATAAAATTAAAACCGCCAGTGCCAGGAGCTTTGTCCGCCCCACAATAAAAACAGCCTCTTTAATCTCCTTTTCCGTAAATGGACCCGATATCCCACTGGCCTCTTCCTCCGATGGCGTTTTCATCCCAGGACAATTCAGCCTAGGCCTAAATCTGTTTTTTTTCAGCGAAGTGATTCCTGAAAAAAGCCAGAATTTCTTTTTTGACCTTCTTAGGGTTAGAAATCCAAATACCTCTCACATTCAAACCCAGAATGCCATTTAATTTCTTTCTGTTGTTAATAAGCCTGTGAAAAAAAGCCGAATTCTCATCACCCTCTACCGCCCAACGACACCTAGATTTTTGTTTCAGGTCCATGGCAGCCGCAATATCCCGTTCCCTAATATTATTGCGACACTCCTCTTTAATCCATCTTTCTTCTTCACTTAAGTCCCTGACGTCATTCAGACTTTCCAATTTTTCTAGTTCTTCCTTGTCTCTAAGCATGGCTTCCTTGGCTTTTCTCGACTCGATAATAATCCAGCTTTTGATTCGATTCCTGATATGTTTGAGTTTCAAAGTAAGATTCACGTCAGCCCGACCTTCCCTGCTAACGAATGACCCGGCCGCCACCTCCACCATACTTTCAAATCCTTGCTTCCCCAGCCAAGAGTTGAAGAACTTGAAAGGCTTAGGCCCGCAATTAAACCGACAAGTTTCCAAAATTAATGGGCAATGATCGGAATGTATACGGGGAAGCGCCCTTAAGCACGCATCTGGCCAGGCTTCAAAGAAACGGTTACATACTAGAATCCGATCGATCTTGCTGAGTTTATTGGAGTTAGGGGCAAGGTAAGTAAACCTGCAGCCCCTCATGCAGTACTCTACCGGGCCAGACAAAGCCACGAACTCATTAAAATCGGTTGCGCTTGCTCTATTAAACCCAGAATTCCTCCTCTCTTCAGGGCTTCTAACCGCGTTAAAGTCCCCAAAAAATAACCCATTGCCCAGACCCAGCACCGATGACCTCCCTAAGACTGGACCATAAAACTTTTTTCTTCGCCACCCTTTGAGGAGCATAAATGTTGATAATATTAATCTCTTGATTGTTACCTAACATACACCCATTAATCAAGAGATAATGTCTATGTTTTTCAACCCCCTGCATCCGGAAAACATTCGGGTCCCAGAAACTTAATAACCCTCTTGATCTACCAATAGCCTCAACAAATTCCATCTTGAAATTACTACCTCCCCATAACTTAGCAACCAAATCGAGACTGATCGACTCCGTCTGTGTCTCTTGAATCGCCACAAAACTTATCTTGTGCTCGATCCTAATAGAATTAACCCAGCCTGCCTTCGAGGCTCTCCCCAAACCCCTAATATTAAGGGACAATGATCAATAAATGATTTACATAGCCCAATGTGACCGACATTGACTTTGGCGGCCCATTTGATGCTTCTAACCAATTATTTTCATCCAAGGGAATTGCATGTGTATGTATGGCTGATGTTAAATTCTAGGTATTTACTACATATACAATTTCAAGTTGAGGGAATAGTCTCGGGCACCTTGCACACTTCCCTATTAGACTAACTCATTTTTACTTTAATTTTACATTAACTAATTTTTAATTTAATTTTACTCTCAGTTTAAATTACAGTTTCGTCATTTGTTTAAAATTACGTTTTTGCCCCCAGTTTAAAATAAAATTATATTTTTGCCTCTAGCTCAAAATTACGCTTTTGCCCTCAGTTCAAAAACCCTTTTTTAATTTTATTCCCAGTTTAAAATTACGGCTTCGCCCTCCGTTAAAAATTACGTTTTTGCACCCAGTTCAAAATAAAATTATGTTTTTCCCTTAGCTAAAGATTACGATTTTTCCCTCAGCTCAAAAATTACGTTTTTGCCCATAGTTCAAAATAAAATTATGTCCCCCCCCAACTCAAAATTATGATTTTGCCCTCAGTTTAAAATTATAATGTCGCGCCCAGTTCAAAATATATTTACGCTTTTGCCCTCTGTTCAAAATTATGATTTTGTTCCCATTTCAAAAATTCCGATTTTGTTCCCACAGCTGCCTGACACTTCACCATTGGTCCAGCGAAATTACGATTTCCCCCGCTTAAATTTACAGTTTTGCGATTTGTTTTGGTTTTTCCCGTCCATCTTAATTACGATTTTCCCTCGGTTTCAAATTTATAGGTTTGCCATTGTTTTTGTTTTTATCTGTCAATTACGATTTTGCCCCAGTGTAAAATTACAGTCATGCTATCGTTTTAGTTTTTTTTTTGACAAATCTATGGTAGTGTTTTGTTTTAATTTGACTCGGTGTAATTTTTTTCCGTGTCAGGCGGTTGCGTGACACACGCTCATTTGTCCTCAAAAATTAAATTTTTGCCCCAGTTGAAAATTATAGTATTTCCATCGTTTTAGTTTTTTTTAGCAAAAGTGTTGATAGTGTTTTGTTTTAATTGGTTTTCTCGATGTAATGTTTTTTGAGATCGTGTTATAAGTAGTATGTAAATGTAACCGAAACACAAACATATATGAAAGAGAAATATTTGGCTTAGTGCCCCGCAACGCGGGCGGGGCAAAACCTAGTTCTCATACATTGTTTTGATATTTCTTTCAATGCCCACATCACACTTTTATCAAAATTCGCTGGCATAAAAACATATGGCAGCCCAATGTCATGATGTATATTAAATTTTCTAGGCATGAACTCCTTCACGGCCCACACAAAAAATATGGCTCGACTTTCTTAATAAGATTCTCCAAGTTTTGTGCAATATGCCTAGGGCTGTTCAAAAAGCTCGCTCGAAGCTCGCTCGGATTTAGCTCGGAAAAAGCTCGCTCGATTTGGCTCGGTTTAAAAGTGAGCCGAGCCGGCTCGGCTCGGTTAGAAAGTGAGCCTAACTCGGCTCGGCTCGTAACGAGCCTAGCTGGCTCGGTTCGGCTCGCTTTGTAGCTCGGCTCGGTTTAGCTCGAATTATTTTACTTATAATAAGTTTTAATTTTATATACATTATAATATATTACAAAAAAACTAATTATTATTTACATGTATATAGGTTTGTAATTTGATATTTATGGCATATTTGAAGATTGATTACCATACTAATGATCTAATATTGTATTTTATTGAAATTAAAACTTATTTTGCGTTGTTAAACTTGATTTTGGTTTGAATTGTATTAGGTTGAACTTATTTTGAATATATTCTTTTAAATTATTGAATAATATTTTAGGCTATTAAATTTTAAGAGGTATATATTAGTTTTTTTTTTTTTTTTTTTTTTTTTTTTTTTTTTTTATAAAATCGAGCCAAACCAAGCCGAGCTAGCTCGGTTTAAAACCAAGCCGAGCCCAAGCTTAGATTTTCAGCTCGGTTTCAAATCTGAGCCGAGCCGAGCCAGCTCGGTTTATAATCGAGCCGAGCCCGAGCTTGGCCTGGCTCGGCTCGGCTCATGAACAACCCTAAATATGCCTCTGATCGTGCACTCCCATAATTTTTATATTGTCTAATCGATTTATTTTACAGGGTGGTGAAACAATAAAAAGTTTATTTGGTTAAGAAGTCTAGGAAGTGATCTTAACCATCCATTTAGTTAATCAAGGGCTAAGATTAAATGATGGAAATTGAAGGGAAGAAAAGATGCGTGTGAGTTTGTTTAGGGGCATTCTAGTTAATCAAAGGCAATAGTTTCTCTCTCCTCCAATTTCCCCCATTTTTTAAACGTTAATAACTCTTTCATACGACATTATTTTTTTATAAAAATTGCACAAAAAAACGAGCGTTTTTTTATCTTTAAAACGAGTATACTATTGCTATATTTTAAAAAAAAATAAATTAAAAACCCAGTTGCGTAAAACGCAATAGAAAAACCCCCAGTTACGTAAAACGCAATGAAAAAAAAACTAAAAATGATATTTTTTTCTAAAACGTAATGCACAAAAAACACAAAGAAATGTCTTATTTGTAAAACGCAATGGCCTGAAAACACAAAGAAATGTCTTATTTCTAAAACGCAATAGCCTAAAAACTAAAAAGAAAATGTACTTTCTAAAACGCAATGGACTAAAAACACATAAAAATGTGTTATGCAATGCTCCAAAAACACAAACAAATGTCTTATTTCTTAAACGTAATGGCCAGAAAACACTTAAAATGTCTGTATTCTAAAACGCAATAGACTGAAAACACATAAAAAAGTGTTTTACTTAAAACGCAATGCACCAAAAACACAAAGAAATGCCTTATTTGTAAAACGCAATGGCCAGAAAACACTTAAAAATGACTCATTCTAAAACGCAATTGACTAAAAAACAAAAGAAAGTGTTCTCTGTAAAACACAATGGACTGAAAACACCTAAAAAAGTGTTTTACCTAAAACGCAATGCACCAAAAACACTTCAAGAATGTGTTTTTCTAAAACGCAATGGCCAGAAAAACATAAAAATGTTTTAGTTCTAAAACGCAATTGCCTAAAAACAACAAAGAAAGTGTTCTCTCTAAAACGCATTGAACCATGACAATAGTTTTGTCTGTGCTGTGAATTGTCTGTGCTGTGAACTGTCTGAACCAATACAGCACAACCCCAGCCAGGGGCTCTGCCCCTTGGACCCCGCTACTAGGGGCGCTGCCCCCGGACCCCCGCCAAGATCGTAAAACGCAATGACTAAGGGGCTGTTTGTTTTTGCTTAAAAGGTCTGCAAGGACCTTATGTCTGCAGGCGGGCAGACATAATACATTGAAGACTGTTTGTTTAAAAAAAAATAAGATCTGAAAAGTGCTTATATTAGCTTAAAAAAAAGCACAAGTATAACATCTTCACAAGACCTATCAGATCTTCAAACATATCATCTCCCCAATTCATCCCAATCGTTCTCCTCCGGCCTCCAAATTTCCGCCGCCACAGCTCCTCCACCTTCTCCGGCGCAGCTCCTCCACCTTCTCCCACATCTCCGCCACCATCTCCGCCACAGCTCCTCCACCTTCTCCGGCGTCCTCTGTTTCTCTCTCTTCCTCTGTCGCCTCTCTCCCTCTCTTCAATGTCTGCCGCCGTGTATATTGGCCGGCCGAAGTTTCAATGTCTGCGAACGATTCCGATCAAGTTTCAATCTGTTTCGGTTGCGTTATGATGTGTTTCAAACAATTTTAGATCTGATTAGGCTTGTTTCAGTTTGAATCTTATACATATCAGATCTGATACATTGTTTTCGGATTGGTTTTCAGTTTGTTTTGATAAAATTTGTTAGGGATGGTGAGACTTTTGTTTATGTTTGAAGATGAATATAGGGTTTTGCAAAGAGATGAAGCTCTGTGCTTCTTTTGTGCTTCATGGCGGTGGTGTGATGGCGGAGGTGGTGGTGGTGGTGATTGTTGAGAGAGAGAGAGAGAGAGCAGAGAAAGAGAGCTTATGTGGTTGAAGTTGTTTTTGAAGAAAAAAAAAACAAACCCTCTTCTCCTTGTAGACTGCAGACATTTGGACCACATCTTCTCTTGCAGATGCCTGCAGATGTGGTTCGCAGACTACAAACATTTTACATCTGAAAAAACAAACAGCACCTAAATAAAAAACCCAGATCGTAAAATGAAATTAAAGAATTTCTTACATGGATCGAAGTTATTTCTTCAACAATTGACGAATTTTGAATGATTGAAACACTTATCAGCGCTCGAATCAAACGGATCGAGTGATTATCTTCAAAATCACCGGAAAAATACGAGATTTTGTATGAAATTAAACTGGGTTTTCTTAAAAAAAATTGAAGAACACGTTGATCGGGTGTTTGAATCATTGAATGGTGATGAAAATCGCACTATAATGTAGTGATTATTGAGATAGAAAGTGAAGAAATGGTTGAAGATGGTGGGTTTTGAAAATGGTGGGTTTTGAAGTTAGTGGGTTTTGAAAAGGAAGAAGAAAGGGTTGGATTGACTAAAATACCCTTTTCTTTATTTTAAATGTTGGCACATGTCCTAATCCTATTGCTTCCTACACTTTCTAGCCAAAATAAACTTCCTATTTGATCCTTTCCCTTATTTTATAATCCTCCTTTTTGTTTTTACCTCCTCTCATATTCACTTATTTCTACTAGGGCTGGCAATTTTACACGAATACACGAATGCACGACACGAACCTACACGAAGTTAACAGGTATCGTGTATGGCCTTAACATGTATCGTGTACCAAACAGGTAGACACGAGATTACCCGTTAATTTTCGTGTATAAACAGCTTAAATACTTGTTTACCTGTTAATACCTGTTAGTACACGATAAGAAATTAAATTAAATAAAACTCACCAGCCATGTGCGTGTGGGTTCCTTAATTCCTTTCTATTTTCATTCCTCATTCAATTCAAAAAACAAAAAAAACCCTAAACTCCCTATGTAACTCTCACATAGCATGTCGCGTTCGTGTTAACTGGTATTAACAACAGTCGAATAGTCGTGTTAACAGGTATTAACATGTAATTTTCGTGTATATCGTTTCGTGTTCGTGTTTGAAAAAAAGGACACGATAAGTTATTGTGTCGTGTTCGTGTATGAGATTTCGTGTATCGCGTCTTATAGTGTCGTGTCTTATCGTGTACGGGTATACACGATATGCTAGCCCTAATTTCTACCGACATAATAACTTTTCCGCTTGTGATTGTGTCCGTGTGTCGCGGAAAGATTCACAACACCCCCCGCGTGTCGCGGGGGTCTTAAACTTGACCGACACTGCTTCAATGTGCCAGGAGGGACGCGGCAGTTTCCCAATCATCTTGCGCGTGTCACGACAGTTGTTCAATTGATTTTCTTTTGTTTCGCTTGCCGTATCTCCTTGTCAACCCACTTCCTGGCTCGTTATTCTCATTAACTTGTAAAACCTCTTAAGCACAAAAACATCAACACATAACAAATATATAAATACTAATGACTTAACGTATTTAGCACAATAAAACTTGACACCAACTAAGACTAACTACACATATTTAACCCCACATCACATCCCTACACTTATCTTTTTTCGTCCCGAAAAAATTATCTGCAGTGGAATCACAATCGTAATCATTGGCATCTAATATATTCAGTAAATTAATTAACAAATCAAATCACACGTTAACCATGATTGCAGGTATACAGTCCACTTAAACCCAACCGCCAACTTCCAAGCCCTTATTCACGATCCATTAAACTTCAAGTAATTTATATTTATCTATGGATCTAAACTTAAAAGACTACAACGTCACCTAATCACGTTTCAAGCTTATAAGATTAAAAAATTATATCTACCGTCTTATATGTATATAAAAAAAACTCTTATGCTATTCCGATTAAACTTTTGATGGATAGATGGATGATGTTGCGAGCTTTACATGCTATTGTATACGATCAGTTTAGAGGACATACCCCACACGAGTCACCATCCCCATGGTTAATGCCATAAACTTCACATATTTTTATAACTCCACCTAGAGCGTATGTACCGCATGAGTCGCTATCCCCGCGACAATACCATAGGCTTCGTTTTTCCTTTTCTTACTTTCCCATTTTTTACATGTGCTCAAATGAATAGATGGAATGTTTTTACGGGCGCCACACTGTTTCGGATTTGTTTTCACAAAAAGAAACATGTGTGCAAATTTAATCGGAAAAACTAAGTTTTTTTTACTTATGACGTACCTCTTATACTCTCCACAGTTTCAGTTTTATCACAGCTTCTAAGGTGAGAACCCACAAGATTCATAGTTTAAGTTATTATATATCATTTCTAAGAAACCTTTTAGCTGGCTGGGACTACCCACATATCCTAAGTTAAACGCATGACTGACCGTTCGTTATCTCATGTATATAATAATCAAATGCCAACTATCCGATTATACATATCATTTTCCATTATTGCAAAAACTTCCTCGAAACATTTTCTATTTTTTTTCAATTTTTTTTGGATTTTTTTTATTTTTATTTTTATTTTTTATTTTATTTTTTACGACACGACAAAGACACACTAGACACTAGTCTCCCCTCCCCACACTTATTTCCTTCATTGTCCTCAATGGAGCGGGAAACTATTGACTCAACGAAAAATATAAATCAAAATACAGAGATAAAAGGAACAGATTCCCCTGATTTGACGCGGTTGAATCCATGTGAGCCTTGTTACATAGCAACCGTATAGCATTTCATTCGCGGCTGCTTCAACACGGGACGCTTGTCTTTATATAATTGTTTGAATCACTTTCGTCCAAATGGAGATTGAGTATGGACAAAAGCGATCGAAACCTGCAAAGTAAATCTCACAAGCTCCAAATACAGGTTAAATGATTAGTAAACAATGTAAAACAATTGAAAATCAGTTTTTTAAGATATATAGATATATACAAACCGAACCCCGACTACCAACCGGCCCAATTTTCCGCTCAACTTACTCGCCTCGACACTAATCATTGCTTTATCCGCTCATCGACATTACCGCCTAATAAACATGCACCGAATAGAGCATTGATGTCATCGACCTTTTTCCACACTTTACTTCCCAAACCAATGCCTATACGCCAAATATCGATCCATATCTCATTCCTATCTTAAACACTTTGTCAAATACTCACTAACCGTATCTTATTCACTTTCTAAACTCGCTTCTCTATCATACACAACCCTTTGCAATTTACGTTTAACTTACTACACTAAACGGTAAAATCTGAATACATATCAATCAACTCACTTAACTCTCTACCTCCTAAATCCGCTCAACCCGACACTTCCCGCAAAGCACTTTCAATGTCTCATTTATCGCAATTGAAACCTAAAATCAATCTAAATCCCTGTTTCTTAAACGTCTTCAAACTCAAGCCCATCCCTCTCACCATAACATTTACTACCCACTGACATCTCTCGACTAAAGCTCTAAAGGCATCCAAAATACTTGTTTGAAGCGTCTCTCGACTGAAAATCACACATTCTGCCAATTACAATCGATACACATTTAACAAACTCACATCAAACCCAAAAGAAACTCCCATATCTGAACTAAATTAAACCTTAATTAAATTCCCTAACCCATCACTGTACTCACAATCACACTGTTTCCATGAACTAACTTCCATATCCAATCATCTCCACCAAATAACATTCAAACTCGCAAAAATAATAAAGAAACAACCTTATTAACAAGTAAAAGTGCAAACTTCATACCTGGATCGAGATTTAGTTTGAAGTTAAAAGAACTATGCAAGCTGTGTTTGTTAATCGGAATGAGTGGTGGTCTCCGGCCGTGAGTACAATAGTCAATTATAAGGTCACGGTAGTCGGAAGTGGGTGAAGAAGGAGGTGAGAGATAATTAATCGAAGATGGTGATCGATTGGAAGTTTGACAGTAGGGAAGCGGTTGCCGGCGGTTATGGTGGGGATTGGACGGAGATGAAGAAGAAGATGTTCAGAAGCCGATCAAGTGTTCGACGGTGGTGTTATGGTGACCGGCCGGAACAATCGGAAGTGGTGGGTGACGGCAATAGGTGGTCGGTCGACGACGGTGGTTTGTGGGTGATGGTGGATATGGTGGTTGTCGGAGGTTATCAGAGGTGGGTGTATATACATGCAGGTGATGACAGTGAGGGTGATGGTGGTTTATGTTACCGGAGAAGAAAGGGAATAAGAGGGAAGGTTTGATTGTCTGAACTGATTGTTGTGCGTGAAAACAAAAAGTTTTGTTTGGGTGGGTTTAGCCGCGACAAGCGGATATATAAGGGAAGACCCCCACGACCCGTCTAGATATTTAAAAAAACTGACTTTTTTACTTCAACCTCAGCGACACGTGGAAGAAAGGTGAAACACGTCCGCCCGTGACCCGCCTACGAACCCATTTTCCAGCAATTTTACTCAACTTTGGGGGTTTAATGTGTAACAACTCTCACCAAAACTATTATTTCTTATCTTATTTTACCAATAGAAAACCCTAATTGAGACCCCCAAGGGATACTGCATGACCCCTAAAATTTCCAGAACAATCGGAATCAGGATTAGGGCCCCTAGAACTCAGGGGGGGTATTCCCTAATCGGTAATATCCTTACAGTTTTTTATAGGAATCGAATTTTAACGAACGGTCGACTAACCCAAGCTACTAAGACACGTGGCTACCCTATTCTAAAAGTGACCTCTCGCGCCACGCGAGAGCCTCTCGTGACACGCGGGCGCGCCGTTTTTCCAGTATAAAATCAGGGGTTTGGCACTTGAAGTTTGGCGTTGGTTCGACGTTAAAATTCGTTTTCTACACCGAGATATCGTCTGTTTACTCCAAAAACACACACAATCACGAAATTCTGCCGCGATAACAGGGTAATAACTCGATCACTACTACGATTTAATGTCCGATCGATAGAAACCAATCCGATGGATGTTTAATTGCTGCCCAAACTCGGGTTATGCTTTGTCATTCGTCGTGAATTCGTTGGATGTTTAAGTATCGCACTTTGTCATTCATTGTGAAGGTTTTGATCTCGTGAGTTGTCGTAAAAGTTGGATTAAAGTTACTAACCTAGTTTTCGTGTGCGTTGTTATTTGAATTAGGTTAACAGGCTTATCAATAGGCTAAACTCTGCCCGTTTAAATCTGCAATGTGAGTCATTCTCTGTTTACTAAAATGCTTTACAAAACCCTAAATGTTTTCAAGGTTATAATTACAGGGATTAAGTTTTTGTAATCCTCAATTACTGCCGGTATGTGGGGGTTTTGTATACATTACTTGTTTCCCGTCACCATTGGACAACGAGTTAGCCAATGGGTGATCTGACCACAGGCATAGATACAGTCGAGTGACAAATAACGATTTGGGGTAATTGGTTGATATAAACAATGTAATCACCCTTAATACTGTAAGTTATAACAAAGTTGTAATTGCAGTGATTAAGTCTTTGCCAATTTTAAAGAAGCAAATGTAAAAACTCTTAATACTGTGAATTATAACAAATATATTTTTGTACAAAAATGAATGAACTCACCAGTATTTCCTGCTGACCAAAATGTTTTTAAACGCGTTTCAGGTAATTATAGTTGATTGGAACATGAGTGGCGAGACGGAACCGAAAGGCTTAAAGAAGTGGCTTTTTTTATCAAATAGATTAAATTAAATTAAATGTTGTTTCATATATATTCGGGTTTATCCCATATTAAAGCTACCTTTGTAAAACCTGGGTTTATTCCCATCTATTTAATAAATAAAAATCCGGTGTTTCTAAACTCTGGTATTTTCCTAACTCACGGTCCTGATGAAATTTCCGCTGCAATAGTTTTCAAAATAACCACCGGTACCACTTGACTGCTCGCGGCTCCCATCCAGGGTGTGGTCGGGGGTCGTGACAAAAGGTGGTATCAGAGCTAAGCCACTGGTTTAAGCAATTGGGTGTTGTAATCATACCTAAACTTAAACAAAAGAGTTAGGAAATTGTTATTAACTAGTAGCACCCAGGATAGTATTTAGCCTTGAACCTAAGAAAGATGCCTTAGTATAAGCTTCGAGATAAGCTAATTACTTGCGTAAATAAAGTGTAATGGGTGTTGGTATGCCGTGAGGATAATGACTAGAACGTTGCAAGTATGGTAAATAAGCAATAACACTTGGCCACTGTTATTTCTAATTTATTGGTACTACTGGGTTCTAGAATATGATCCGTCATGGGAATACTAATTTCCTTGTTCCTTGATGAAAGCTCTAATAAAAGGTTCATTTTAAATCGTGATTTAAGAAAGATCTATTTATGGGAAATTCAAATTACCTCTCCGGCAAGACTGGGCATGGTGTAGCAGACTCTCCAGCTTGTCCGGGTAAGATGGGGTTACCCCTCCAGCGAGAACCGGGTAAGACGGGGTATAGGATATGTCAAACAAGTGACAGAATTCCCTAAATAGTAATATGACCTGATGTCTGATTTGTCTTTGGAAATATGAATCTGTTAAATACCACTTATGAATGGTATGTATATTACCATACGTGAAATATATGATTATATAGATATGTATATCTATAAGAATTAACAATTTAGAATAAAACACAAGCATGTGTGTCAATGATAATTCTCTTGTATACATCTATAATTCCGATATCGAACATTATTTCATTCGATTATCAGTAACTCGTGCGACAAAATGAATGATAGGAATCCTCTAAATTGGGACGCCCTCGAAAGTATAAGAATTCCTTTTGTGTTACCTTAGATTATTAACGCATTAGGAAATCTGTCGCTAAAGTTGTGCTAGGCACGAAACGTCTAAGAACTTACATTAATAAGAGTAATTTTACTTTCTTTAAAAACTCTTGCAAAGATAAGAGTAATCACAACTAGGTGCACTTGCCAAGACTCTCCTCACTTATAATCCTATTAAGATTAATAGTAGTAAGGAAGCTGTTACGACAATACATGGGCTTAAAGGACGGAAGTGTCGTAACCATTAGCATATGTTAAATGAAGTAATGTATGCTTCAAAATTTAGACATTAGGATAGTGAGACCCGATCTTCAGAACACAAGATCACGACATATGCCATGAAATAGAAAGAACTGACAGAGAGGAAATCCTGTCTGCTTCATAAAAACGAATAAAATGGCAACAATGATTCCTGAGGTGATCACTGACTTGGATCGAGATATGCAAGCCAACCGGAGAAGTGACCACAAGGAGACAAGACAGACCAGCCAACAAAGTTCGTCTCTATGAAGAAAGCTGCGAGTTATGCACAGACGTAAGACATAGCATATATGGTCTCGGAGTTCATTAACAATGGAGGCATGGAACTGAAAGAAATTCCTGTAATATCAGAATACTCGAATGTATTCCCAGAGGAATTACCAGGATTACCACCAGATAGGGAGGTAGAATTTAGAATTCATTTGTGTAACACCCGTTCTTATAATTCAAGGTTTAACGTATATTTTACGAAAATAATCATGTAATTAAGATTACATATACATCGGAAATACGGGTTTATTAAATCATTTACAAATCATAAGATATTTAACATAATGTGATCAGATCCGTCATTTAAAATTTATGACGAGGCAATGTGCGGAAGCATGAAACTTTATAGTGTTCGGTTCTTCGATGAGCTTGATCGTCTTCCGGCATCCACAAAGTACCTACATTTCATAAAAACATGAAATTCTTTAGTTATACAGGTTAAAATGTGTCTAGACAAATCCGGTAATGATAATGGAAGGAAAAAGAATCCCAACGTTAAACTCTTGATCTCAAAACAAAGATTTTCCACTGGCCTCCACCGTAACTTACGGTGGCACCGTAAGTTACGGTGGCCCCTGTGTGACATGCCCCTACCGTAAATCAGTAGAGGGCTACCGTAAAGCTTTCAGCTCCACCGTAACTTACGGTGGCACCGTAAGTTACGGTGGCCCCTGCATTCCAGCTTTCCATTTTGCCGTTTATTGACACGAAAACTTTCGTATCTTTCAATCCGCTTATCCGTTTGACCTACCGTTTCTTCCTACATGATTGTAATTTGATCCTTCATCATATGGAGTTAAAATCCAACATCCGGATTAACAAAATTTAAGACTTTTAAGTCTTCGGCTTATTACCATTTTTACCAAATTATGACCCGTTCGCGATTTTATCAAACAAACATATTTACTTGATCTATAAACTCATGAGAATCATAAATTCAATATTTCCTATCAAATTAGGTTCAAATGACGAGTTTCTTACGTAATTAAACCCGTTTACTCTCAAGTGCTTATTTTGACCCGTTAGGGGTATTTAAGCACTTCCAAGCTTAAAATTGTTCTCTATTGCTTCTAACGTTACACTACCACATTTCTTATCATATAATTTACCCCCACTACTGAATTTATAATGGGTTTACTATGATAACCTATAATAACCGAGTTTCACCCCTAAACTCATTATTTTACGGCAAGGACTCAAATAGAGCCATTTGACTATCATATTACATCTTTCAACTTCTATACTTGTCCTAAGTATTTAACTAATCAAGAAACTTGTTTCAGGACCACCTTTAAAGGTCGCTCGTTCAAATTAGCCTATAAGGGAAATTTGGTCAATTTTCATCATTCTTTTATTACAAGGAACTTTTAAATAATTGTTTGACTCAAAATCCGACCTTTTAACTATAATTCTTGTTTGTAAACCCATGTGCTTCTAAAACATTATGATCATAACTCCATTTATTCGGCTTACCTAAAAGATAGCCGAATATCTATATTTTAACCTTGTCTAACTCTTATAGAACTCCAAATTCTACATGATGAGTTGAATCATTATACATACCTGGCTCGGATCAATATTTTGACCTGTTTCAATACCTTGACTTATTAGCCGCTAAGCAATAGCGATGTGCGTATCCATTTGATATTTATTCCTATACACATGTAACTCGACAAACCATTAGTCGATATTGTCAAAGGGTGATAATTTCACCTTTTGACCCGTTTATTTACCTAGTGATCTTCGTCACTTCAACAAATTTCCAATTCCATGTATTATGCTAATTTAAAGTCTACTAGCGAAAATACAAAATCAAGCATAACGTAACGGAATCGTAGTTACGTACCTTTTAAGCACTCCTTTTAAACGCGTGTCTCCACCGGCTTGTCCACTTTGACGATCCGGATTCCTTGCCTAAAGAGTTCAACCCACATTGTTTAGAACTCCTTTCATAACATATCACGCATAATTTGCCGTATAGTTCAAACATGCGTTTTTATCCCAATTTTCACTATGTTAGCTTTCTCTTAAGCGTTTTAACAAACACCTTAAGGGCATAATTTTACATATTTATAATCAAGTTCATAACTTGTTATTTTTACCAAGATTTTAACATCTTTTACAAGACAATCATCTAATTTATAGTTCAATATCAAAATTAACCTCATAGGGTTCAAATAACACTAGTTTACTCATCATGGTTCTAGTGTTCACCTTGTTTCTACAAAACCCACTACACACACATGGTGGATGATTCAAGAATTTCATAGTTTAAACATTAATTCAACAAACTAATGACTAGGGTTTACACCTAGACATGATTTCATTACTATTTCACCCAAATAACGATCATGCAAGCTCAAATCTCAAATCTCATGTATTCATCAAAATTTGAGATGGAACCAAATTGGGAATTTTGACATACCTTATGATCCCGTTACTGAGGTGATCACTAATCTATGCTCGGATTTCGATTTGGGCTTGATTTCCCCTTTCAATTTGGTGAATTCTTGGAATTTAGGGTTTGAGCTCTAGAATGCTCTGTGGAGATCGCAGGAACACACGTACGTGTGTGTTTTTGTTGAGTTAGTTTTGATTTAATCAAAACTTTATTACATTTGCCCATGTTTAGTCCCTCTAGTTCCATAGTTTATCAAAGGGTTATCTATTTCATGTTTCTTTTATTTTTTTTTACAACACTTAACTAACTAGGTTGATATTCCTAGTTACTTAGTGGGTTCGGGCAAGTCATAACCCGTTTTATTTTAAGTCCCGTTAACTCAAGCTCTTATAAACTTAATTCCTTAAAACTTTGATTCGTTTTTATTTAATATTAGGATTTCTTATTTAAATCCAAATATTTTCCGCGTTATTTTTACTAATAACGGTACGTTAGCCGTCTATTAGTATTAACAGAGTTTAATTACCAAGCCCGTTTTCGGGGTGTTACAATTTGATTCCTGGAACTACACCCGTAGCTAAAGCACCCTACCGATTAGCACCCACCGAAATGTTAGAATTGAAAAGGCAATTAGATGAATTGCTTAGTAAAGGATTTATACAACTTAGTTCATCCCCTTGGGGAGCTCCAGTGTTGTAAAGAAGAATGATGGTTCGATGCGAATGTGTATCGATTATAGGGAACTGAATAAGGTTACAATTAAGAATCGATACCCATTACCTAGGATTGATGATCTCTTTGATCAACTCCAAGGAGCTAGATATTTTTCTAAGATCGACTTGCGCTCCGGATATCATCAATTGAAGGTACAAGAAGAAGACATACCTAAAACTGCTTTTAGAACTAGGTATGGTCATTACGAGTTTAGAGTCATGCCCTTTGGATTAACAAATGCTCCGGCAGCATTTATGGATATGATGAATAGAATCTGTAAACCGTAATTGGATAAATTTGTAATTATCTTCATCGAAGATATACTTATTTATTCCAAAAGTCAGGACGAGCATTGTGAACATTTACATGCACTCTTAACTCTGTTAAGAAAAGAAAAACTTGACGCCAAATTCTCGAAGTGTGAATTTTGGCTGCAAGAGGTACAATTTTTAGGTCACATGGTGAATCACGAAGGTATTCACGTAGATCCCTCCAAGATAGAAGCGATCACCAAATGGAAGGTCCCGCAATCAGGTATAAAAGTTAGAAGTTTTCTAGGCTTAGCTGGATACTATAGACGATTCATTAAGGATTTTTCCAAGATAGTTGTACCATTAACTAAGCTAACCTGTAAAACAGTTAAGTTTGAATGGGGACGTAGGCAAGAAGAGGCCTTTAGGATTTTGAAACAAAGGTTAACAAACACCCCAATCCTTGCCTTACCAGAAGGAACAGAAGATTTTGAAGTCTACTGTGATGCTTCTAAGCTAGGATTAGGATGTGTGCTAATGCAACGCAAAAAGGTAATTGCGTATGCCTCGAGGCAATTGAAAAGGCACGAGGAAAACTATACGATTCATGACTTAGAATTAGGAGCCATAATTTTTGCCCTTAAGATTTGGAGACATTATCTGTACGGAAGTAAGTTTACAGTCTATACAGACCACATGAGTTTAAGGTACATATTTGGGCAAAAAGAATTAAACATGAGGCAAAGAAGGTGGATGGAAATTCTAAGTGTCTAACTTGTTCAAAAGTTAAGGCAGAACACCAGAAACCTTCAGGATTACTACAACAGTTAGAAATGCCTGTATGGAAATGGGAACTTATAACCATGGACTTTGTTATTAACTTGCCCAAAACCAGAAAAGGTAATGACGAAATTTGGGTAATTGTGGACCGATTAACCAAATCAGCTCATTTTCTACCCATGAAGGAAACCTTTAGCATGGAAAGGTTAGCCAAGTTATACGTAGACAAGGTAGTATCCTTACATGGAGTCCCACTCTCCATTGTATCGGATAGAGATAGTCGTTTCACTTCGCATTTCTGGACAAGTTTCCAAGAAGCCATGGGGACTAAACTAAACTTGAGCACTGCATATCATCCCCAAACAGACGGACAAAGTGAAAGGACGATCCAAACCCTAGAAGACATGCTTAGAGCATGTGTGATAGATTTTGGTGGAAACTGGGATGACCACCTTCCCTTATTTGAATTCTCCTATAACAATAGTTATCATGTAAGCATTGAAGCTGCCCCATTCGAAGCAGTGTATGGACGAAAAGTGCAGAACTCCAGTTTGCTGGGCATAAATAGGAGAAAGCCAATTATCAGGTCCCGAGATTGTACAAGAAACCACTGACAAGATCACTCAAATCAAGGAAAGACTGAAAACGGCTCGTAATCGTCAGAAGAGTTATGCAGACAATAGACGCAAGCTGCTAGAATTTCAAGTTGGAGATAAGGTACTCTTGAAAGTTTCTCCTTGGAAAGGAGTAGTTCGGTTTGGTAAGAAAGGGAAACTGAGTCCAAGATACGTAGGACCATTCCCAATAATCCAGCGAATAGGACCAGTTGCCTATCGTTTACAACTACCAGAAGAGTTAACCGGGGTACATGACGTATTTCATGTATCCAACCTCAAGAAATGTCTATCTGAAGAATCCCTGGTAGTACCTCTTCAAGATGTAGAGGTAAATGAAAAGTTAAAATTTGTTGAGAAGCCACTGCAAATAGAAGATAAAAATGTCAAATTTCTCAAGCACAAACGACTAGTGCTGGTCAAAGTCAAGTGGGATTCAAAGAGAGGTCCCGAATACACTTGGGAGCTGGAATCAAAGATGAAGTGAAAGTATCCTCACTTGTTCCAGTAAATCTCGAGGATGAGATTTTTATTAAGGTGGGGAGGATGTAACAACTCTCACCAAAACTATTATTTCTTATCATATTTTACCCAATAGGAAACCCTAATTGAGACCCCCAAGTGATACTGCATGACCCCTAAAATTTTCAGAACAATCGGAATCAGGATCAGGGCCCCTAAAACTCGGGGGGGGGGGGGGGGGTATTCCCTAGTCGGTAATATCCTTACAGTTTTTTATAGGAATCGAATTTTAACGAACGGTCGACTCACCCAAGCTACTGAGACACGTGGCTACCCTACGCTAAAAGTGACCTCTCGCGCCACGCGAGAGCCTCTCGTGACACGCGGGCGCGCCGTTTTTCCAGTATAAATTCAGGGGTTTGGCACTTGAAGTTTGGCATTGTTTCGACGTTAAAATTAGTTTTCTACACCGAGATATCGTCTTTTTACTCCAAAAACACACACAATCACAAAATTCTGCCGCGATAACAGGGTAATAACTCGATCACTGCTACGATTTAATGTCCGATCGATAGAAACCAATCCGATGGATGTTTAAGTGCTGCCAAAACTCGTGTTATGCTTTGTCATTCGTCGTGAATTCGATGGATGTTTAAATATCGCACTTTGTCATTCATTGTGAAGGTTTTGATCTCGTGAGTTGTCATAAAAGTTGGATTAAAGTTACTAACCTAGTTTTCGTGTGCATTGTTATTTGAATTAGGTTAACAGGCTTATCAATAGGCTAAACTCTGCCCATTTAAATCTACAATGTGAGTCATTCTCTTTTTACTAAAATGCTTTACAAAACCCTAAATGTTTACAAGGTTATAATTACAGGGATTAAGTTTTTGTAATCTTTAATTACTGCCGGTATGTGGGGGTTTTGTATACATTACTTGTTTCCCGTCACCATTGGACAACGAGTTAGCCAATGGGTGATCTGACAACAGTCATAGATACAGTCGAGTGACAAATACCGATTTGGGGTAATTGGTTGATATAAACAATGTAATCACCCTTAATACTGTAAGTAATAACAAAGTTGTAATTGCAGTGATTATGTCTTTGCCAATCTTAAAGAAGCAAACGTAAAAAATCTTAATGCTGTGAATTATAACAAATATATTTTTGTACAAAAATGAATGAACTCACCAGTATTTCCTGCTGACCAAAATGTTTTTAAACGCGTTTCAGGTAATTACAGTAGATTGAAACATGAGTCGCGAGACGGCACCGAAAGGCTTAAAGAAGTGGCTTATTTTATCAAATAGATTAAATTAAATTAAATTAAATGTTGTTTCATATATATTCGGGTTTATCCCATATTAAAGCTACCTTGGTAAAACCTGGGTTTATTCCCATCTATTTAATAAATAAAAATCCGGTGTTTCTAAACTCTGGTATTTTCCTAACTCACGGTCCTGATGAAATTTCCGCTGCAATAGTTTTCAAAATAACCACCGGTACCAATTGACTGCTCGCGACTCCCGTCCAGGGTGTGGTCGGGGGTCGTGACACCACGCCTTAGATTTTTTTTCCTTTTTTCATGTTTTCACCTCCCAAACAAAATTTTATGATAAGTTTATAATAAAAAATATACCTGGCACTTCTCTTTTCATGAATTTCCTTCTCCGAATTATCTCATATCCCTGAAATACTCCGAAAATATACCGAAAACAACCGAAAATTGTGCAAAAACGCTCCAAAAATCATTTTTTCGGGCCGATTTTTTTATGTAATCATATAAGCACTTTAGCCTACCCCCCAAACGACTGTGCGTTGCCCTCAACTGCACTAAAGCTTAACCAAACCTCCTCAGACTTCCCCACACTTGCATATTGGCACGGTTAGACTCGAAAACTCATATAAAACAATCTAACTAACTACGAAAAGAAAAAAATAAATACAAACGAACCTTAGGCTACCTCTTAAGAGTGCTAAGTTCTAGATTTTCAGCCAGATCGTACATGTGTGATCTTCAAGGTGGTTCAAAGATCAGCTCACCTCCAGACTTCTCCAAATCAACTCGGTTCGCATAGTCGGAAAAGTTTGCCGCTTCACGACGTTTAGGCTCAAGCTTGGCCTCATCTCTCCATGCATTTCCACAGTCGGGTGGTTTACCCGCTTTTCCTTTCTTTTTCACATTCTCTTTTCTCATGGATTCTTCGTTTATCTCATGTGTCGACCTGTCACAATAAATACCAATCTCGTCAGTAGTAACTGCTTCATATGAAGTATTAATAATTTCATAAGTAATAGATTTGGAATAAACATTAAAAATCAACTTACGGTTTTCAGAACTCATAGTAATCACTCCCTCTATGCAGTTGATCTGAGCATTGGCAGTGTTAAAGAACGGACATCCCAATATCACCTTTTGTTGCTCATTCGTCCTCGTGGGTGTATAATCCAACACTAAAAATTCTACCGAATAATAGAACTCACCCAACTGGATCTTCACATCCTTAACAACCCCACGCGGTTGTTTCCAAGTATCATCTGCCAAAATCACATTCCTATCAAAATCATGCAGCGATCCAAACTCGTACTGATCAAACAAGCCGCCTGGCAGAATATTCGTGCTTACCCCATAATCCAATAATGCCTTGTGAATCTTCAACTTCCCTACTTTAATAGGTACATGCGGCGCTCCTAATTCACTTTGTTCACATCCATCGCTTATACTTGCAACTACTTAGGAAGAAGAAGTAAGATCTGTATTAACAATTTCAGAAACGGGAATGGTACTTACCGAATTAACTCTTGCGTGATGCTGTGGATTCTTCGTGGTGTCACTCGGTAATTTCCCTGGATCTCTTCTCACCTCCTTCACATTGACCGCCAACTGGGCAACTTGCTTTTCTAAAGCTTGATATGCCTTCAATTGCAACTCTAAATTCTTCTTCATTTGTTTCAGCATTTCCAACACCTCATTGTTTGAACCTTCATTCCGCCTAGTCGATTCTCCTTAATTCTGACTCTGTTGATAGCTCCTTTGATTGTAACCTTGGTTATTGTAACCAGTTTGTCTATTTTGGTATTGCTGACCTCCCTGATTTGGTACCTGAAAATTAGGATTCAACTGACTAGTAGTATTATTGTACCTAAAAGTAGGGAGATTACGCAAACCTGGGTGATATGTGTTTGAATTCATATCATATCTCTGCTGATCACCACCGTAGACCTGGTTAACTTCCTCGTGAGCTGTACCAAACTCTACCGGACATTCCTCCCACATATGGCCTATATCGCCACACGAATCACAAATCGGATAAGACTAGGCAGCATGTAATGCATCTCTTCCTCCAAGGCCCTTAAACTTCGCCAACTGTCGTTCCAACGCCTCTTTCTCTCTTTCCAACCGAGCCACTCTAGCTGTAGACATTCCCGCACTAGTTGACGTTGGTGTTGGATATTTCTTTCCTCGATTAGATTGGGCTTGCCTTTTTGAATCTGCAGCTACAATATCCAAATAGTCCCAATCTACGTCCACATAGTTTCTCAGAAAAGTACCACCCGTTGTGGCCTTTATATCTTGCCTATCCTCCTTCGACAACCCATCATGGAAAGCGGTGATTAATTCCCATCTTGGAATACCATGATGAGGACAATTATGGATCAACTGATTGAACCGCTTCCACGACTCATATAACAACTCACCCGGAAGTTGTTGAAATTCCCGAAGTGCAGCTCTGCCCATTTTTGTTCGTTGTGGCGTATAATATTCTTCTAAGAACTGTTGCTGCATCTCTTGCCATGTGTGAATGCTCGCATAAGGCAAAGAGACAAACCACTTGCGTGCCGAGTCCTTTAAGGAGAACTGAAACAAGACCAGCTTGACTTGATCAGGAGAGAAACCATGTCCACCTATCATGCTACAAACCGCTTCAAAGTCGACAATGTGAGCGTATGGTTCTTCAGTACCCTTCATGTGAAAGGTAGGTAGCATGTTCAGAATATGAGGTTTTGCCTCAAACGATCTATCAACATTTCCTTGTGCAACGGGCATGACAATCGGTGATGAGTGTTCCGCAATTTGTGGGCAGAAGTGACTCTCAACTCCTCTGATGTTAGGATCCGGAAATCGAGGATCCCTTTGACGATGACGTGGAGCTGCTGCTGGTGCCCGATAAACCTGTGGTGGAGTTTGATATTCGTTTCCCCCATGTGGTTGTCTCTGCTGAAACACTGGCTGATTCCAATTCATTGCCTGATTTTGTAAACCACTTGGATATCCCATATACCCGTCGTTTATCCCCCACTCTTCATCTCCATACCCGTCGTCCCATGTCTTGGTTCTCGTCCTGTTTTCCACTTGATCAAACATAACACCCGATCGGTTCGGGTGTGGCACTAAATTCGGTTGATTTACGGCCCGCAACAGATTGGGCTGTGGTGGTAATCGACTTTCTAACGAGTAAAGTGATCCACCAACAACGTGAAAGTCTCCAGTTGGAGCAGAGGTTGGTTGGGTGGTCATGTTTGATAGTGGTGCAATTGGTGAAGTTTGTGAAGTTTGAGTTTGAGTGTAGGATTGATTTTGTGGCTCAGATGTAAACGGGGGTGGTGGCATTGGTGACACCTCAGTAATTGGTGCTTGTTGTGGTGTTTGCTGCTTTGGGGTTGATTGGTTTTCTTATGGATTCATGGTGGAGATTGCTTTTCCTTTCAAGGCGGAACGAAGAAGTAGATTTTGGCGTGTGGTCTTTTCAATTTCAGGATCGTATAGCAGTGGTGAAGATCTTCCTGAAAACCTGGTATGCATGCAATAAGAAATCACCTGCACACAAGTAAACAAGAAAACAACGCGTAATACCGAACGAAACAAAATAAACAAAAATAAATATTTTTGAGGTTTTTTTTTTTCAAAAAACAAGAAAAACAACTAATTCTAAACTAACATTAAGCGCACGAATTCCCCGGCAACGTCGCCATTTTGATTGACCCTTACGATAGTCATCATGTATGAAGTACAGTTTACGTATAACATAAAGGTTGATTTGTGAATTTTGTCTTTAAAAAATGAAACTCTAAAATATCTTCTGATTCTACAGCAAACTTAATTTGTATTTAATTATAGCGTTATATATATTTACAGGGAAGTGTGGATACATTTACATAAGGCACCCTGGATCCATAATCCACTACAGGAAAGAGTCATCATATTTATCATAAAAGGGTTTTTATAAGTCGTAATATATCTTTTACTTCTACTACAAAATATCTTTTATAAGGTGTACAAATGCTAGCATCCTTTAAATAGTAATATTAGCTTATACATGTTTTTATGCGACATGTTAGATCTTAAAGGTTACGACAGCTTTTAATGGAGCATCATGAGGCTCAGTTAAATTTGGTCATAATATATGTTAGATTAAGTCATAATGACCCATATTAGATCATAATACCTTATAATAACTTAGGGGGGTGGGGGTGGTCATCACTCATCACTCACAACACTCAATCAAGTTCCGCCATGTCATCAACCATTTTTCCATCACTTACAACTTTTTTTAGTATCAATGGTCATCACTCACAAAACCCAACAATAAACCCTCACACCCCCTCACATGTTACATCACTCACAAACCATAACGCGTGAAACATATCACGCACATCATTCCATCACTCGTTGCATATGAAGGTGGCGGTGGTCTTGTGCACTTCTCCACGCGTGATAGAATTCTATCACGGGCAAAACATTTACCACCTCCAGTCTCCTTATACATTTCTTAATGAATATTTTACCTATGCCATGTTTTTCTACAAAGTATAAATTACGGTTCACCATGGGACTGCCAATGACAGTTCACCATGGCAAAGGTTTTTGAAAGCCGTGACAAATTCTCTGACTTTTCACAAAAATCATCAAAGCCTAATAGAAAACGCTCCCGGAACCTTAACTAATGTCACGTATTTTATTCAAACCCTCACTTTCTTCATAATGAGGTGGATTTCTGAGCAACTATTTGATTGTAACTAGGTTAAACCCCGCCGCGTTGCGGCCGGAGGCTTACAAATTAAGAAGAACAACATGTTTAACCCTCACCGCAACGGTCTCTTAGCGAACGCGACATGCTCTCTTGATAATATAAACACAAATTATTGAAATCGAACTTTCATATATATCCTTTTTATTCACAAAAAACTACGACCTCCATAATTACTCAAAGATTCTCATCACCACTAAGTGCCAACACCAACCCTCCCCATCTATTAGCTACACCGCCCACACCAGATTACACCATTTCTAAAGTCAATAGTTATCAATCAAATTGAAAGATAATAATAAACAATATTTGTTCAAATGGTAAGTTTATCTGAACATATCTTCCCAAAGTTGAACTCATATTATGGAATCTTAAATCAGGATTTTATAGTTTCTTATATACACAATGCAAATTGTTCAAATGTCCAACTCCAAACAATTATATTTCTTTCTTTTTGTTTTAAAAAAACAACTATCCTCCATCTCACTCTTTTTTACTTTGGTACGTCATATCTTTCTCTAATTTTTCTCTTTGTTTTAAAAAACAACTATCCTCATTAAAACATCTCTCTTTTTTACTTTGGTGCGTCATCTCTTTCTCTAATTTCTGAAAATCGGCCCTTAACTTTTTCACAAGCTGCTTTTCTATTTTTTAGCCACACTGTATTTATTTTGTTTTGTAAAACACCAACAACAGCAATGAACAATCATCGACACCATTGAACCGTCACCACCACCGTCAATAGTCCATACCAATATAAAAAAAACATTAAAATTAACCGACTTAGATGTAATGCATCATCACCGTCGGGACAAAACAAAGAGGCTTAAACACAGTTCTTCATTGCCAAGAAACTATGGCTCAGTGCCGTCAAGGCTGCAACCGAAGTTGCCATGCCAAGAGACTGACCACCATCATTGCCAGCTAAAAAAAACAGACCGACATCAATACTGGCGGTTGATATGCAAGAACACCGGTTGTGGAAAAAGCCGCCAGAAAAGTCGCCAAAAATACACCGACAAAGAGATCAGTTTTTCAACCCAAAGGTTGGTACAACCCATACAACTATAGGCATAACCCTCACATGCACATAACACACATGGACAACAACACTGACGATGGAGCCTACAAATCCGTCGTCAAATCCAAGGACAAACACATCGAGAAAACAACCGTCGGAGACCGACAAAACATGGTATTACGGTGTGAGCGGCTTCTAAAGCCAACATGATGATGTCTCAGCCATAAATACATACCACCGTCGACGGCTCGAAAACCGTCAGGCAACAACACCAACAAAATCAATCATGAACCCCCCCCCCCCCCCCCAAAAAAAAAAAAAAAAAATAGGGCAATACTTCGCACCAACAACCACATGTTTTACAAAACTTTCAAAAAAACCATGATTCTATGACATGCCCAAAGATTTCTTCCCTCTCTAGACATAACACATGGTCTCTGACAACGTTTTTTAGAGAGAGAAAGAACACATTTTTTTCCAGAAAAGCAAGGGTTTTAGAGAGAGAAAGAGATGAAACCGCCGCCTTAGACGGTCGGAACCGCTGGCAACAGTAACAAAACCCTAAAACCCAATGTTTTCTTCTCTTTGTAAAGATAAACACATGGTCGCCAACCACTTTTTTAGAGAGAGAAAGTGGTGATATGTAGAGAATGAGAGAAAGCTTTTATGAGAGACATGACATTAAATGGGAAAGAAAACCTTAAAAAACCAAACCACAGTACCAGCACATGTCTGCCTATGAGGCCATGACCGCCCAAATAAACAAATGAGGAGAAACCATTACCATTTACAATAAAAACAACACATGTTACAATACTACTTATATGCTAAAAACATGCCTAAAGCTAAAAGTACAACCACTTGAAGCCTGTGTTGCTAATTCATAATATTAAATTTGGAACCGAATTTTACTAAATGTGAAATAAATTGGAAGGATTAATAGCCTAAAACTCTGCGATGCAGGTCATATATGTGGCTTGAGTTGGTGATTAAATTTAAATTTATTTACTGTAGTTAACTAGAGACTAAATATAACATAAAAAACGTTTTATATATTTATTCATTTGAGAAGCATTAGGTGTTGTACACAATGCTTTCTTGGTTGTACAAAACCCTAGCCAGTTTGACAACAACAATACTGGTAAAGAGGAGGCATGCAGTTCCCAGATACAAAACCAACTCTTTTACAAAATGCATCACAGTCTGGTAAGTCTTCACACTTTCCTTGACACACATAACTGGCTTCTGCACCACCTGCAAACCCTTAAATAGTTAAAGTGACAATCATAAAAAAATAAAAAATAATATATCATAAATGTTGATGAATATATATATTTGCTTGTTTGAAACATACAAATCAAAGAAAGTAGTAAAATAGCGAATGAAAGATTCATGACAACGAGGAAGAATTGAGAAGGCCTCATTTCTCTTTACTGTGTTTTTGAATTGCAATTCCGGTGGTGTTTAAATAGAGAGTTCTTGCATTTAATTCTTATTAAAATCATTTGTATTATTCTATTAAATTAACTAGTTTAAGAACCCGCGAGGTTCGCGGGTGGACTAAAACACAAATGAATAAGTTTAATTTATTGAACTAATCGTTTGAATTAAATGACCGTTCAAGTAATAATAAATTAGTAAACTACAATGAGACAAATAATTTAAGGCTGGAGATATTTGTACACCCTCTGAATTCAACGTTTTGAACGTCTTTCAGAACATGAAACCTGTCGGGGTCCTGCTTCCTTATCGTTTGAAATATTTTGCGCGACTCCATGTTTTGAGCTGTCAGCTGCTCGATCAGTTTCATTTTGCTTGGAGTAAACCTTCGCACAAACGCGTGGGCCGACAGGTCCTCACAAAGTTCGTGGTTATGTTCAATTTTTCCGTCTTTAATCTCCCAGGTTTCATACGGGTGGTTTCGCACAGCCAGCAGGTAAAACGGGCAACCGGTTTTTTTGCTTCCGGCTTTTCTAAGTGTTGCTGTAGTCTGGTGCTCACCACCACGATCACATTCAAGCCATACCCTCCCGATTCTTCCCCCGGTTTTCTTTGATCGACGGGTGACAATAACGAAACTATCCTCGTTTGTTGTTTCTTGTATCCGATTCTTTAGTTCATCTAAAGAGTTGAAAACCTGTAACATCGACAATAATAATAAATAATTTTAATAAATAAATAAATAATAATAAATAATAATAATACTAATAATAATAATAATATTAATAAAAATAATACTAATAATAAAAATAATTAAATAATAATAAAAAATAGTAATTAATACCTGCTTTTTTAAGTACGGACTGTCCTGGATGGGAGATGTCTCACCACCATATCTATCATATCCACCATAACCACTGTATCCACCATCTCCTCTGTATCCACCGTCTCCTCCGTATCCACCGTCTCCTCCGTATCCACCGTCTCCTCCGTATTCACACCCGTACCTATAATCCGGATACCCTTGTTGCGTCAGATAACTTGGTTGACAAGCATGGTATGAGTCATCTACAGGGGCTGTTTCATCAACAGGGGGATGCTTGTTCAAATCTAGAAACGATTTGTTTTGTTCTCCTTGTATACTAGACACAACCTCCTCTTGCTCATTAGAATCGGGAACGCAAGACTCCTCCAAAATAAAGAACCGTATCATCATTAGTAAATAATAAACTAAAACAAAAACTAATTAAAACATTTAAGTACCTGTACTGTTACCGGATCGCTTTCGGGCACCCAATTCTCGTTAGAATACTGCCCCAAGACATAGTTGCCGTCCCAATATGATGACATTTCAACACTTCGGGATGATAAGAACACAAATGCAAAGCAGAATGAAAGAAGAAGAAGAAGAAGCAGAAAGACGAAGCAGAATTAAATGTTGAATGCTCGGGGAAATGTTGAATGCTCGGGGGTGGACAAAGAATACACTGTATGTTGCACTTTATGTGAGTCATAGACTCCTCGTATAGCTCTAGACCCCTCGTATAGCTTTAAGTCACTTGTCAAATGTATAGACAAATCAGTCACTGAAGACGCCTCGTATAGGCCTATACGAGGCGTCTTAGTGCCTCGTATAGTTCCCTCGTACAGACCTAGACTCCCCATCTGATGTGACTGATTTGACATTGTGCTTTGGTGCAGAGCTGGTCGGAAAAGTAACCCTATACGCCTCGTATAGGTCTATACGAGGCGTCTTGAAGGGTGTCAAAATAGGCATTAAGGTGTGTAAATATGTAGACCCATAATTTAATCTCTCGAGATACATGATAATGCAAATTTGTGTAATATTGTGTTTATGGAAGATAATGGATAGCGAATTATAAGTCAACGTACTGTTTATTTATGTAGAATTTTAGGTTAATATTTAAGCGTGTGTATGAGTATACATGTTTTGTATTACGTTAACAAAATTCATTAAAAAACAACAAAAAATAAAGATTAAATGACTTCAAAAAAATGTTATGGATCATTTTAGAGAACAGTTACATGGAATGAATGATCGAACAATGAATGAGTACATGGAGATCACAAGTCACAAAATACTTCTTTGTAAACTACATTCGTCGTTTTATTAGTAGGTTTGCCGTCATTGTCCAAAATCAGAAGTTTAACTCCTTGTCTGGTTTTAACTCTCGATAAAGCAACATACAGCAGACCGTGGGTGAAAACTGGCTGTTTCAGATACAGACCAACTCTAGACAGTGATTGTCCCTGACTCTTGTTAATAGTCATTGCGAAACAAACAGCCAACGGAAATTGTCTCCTTTGAAACTCAAAAGGAATTTTTTTATCAGAAGGTATCAAACTAATCCTTGGTATATAAGTGTGAGTGCCTATGTTCCCTCCGGATATTATCTCGGCTTCTATTACACGGTTATACATTTTTTTGACCTGTAGTCGTGTACCATTGCAAAGACCATTTTGTTGGTTAATGTTACGTAAGAGCATCACCGGCACGCCTACTTTTAGTGCTAGCCTATGATTAGGTAAGCCGGATACTTTAAGACCGTTAAGCACATCAGGAGAGTATAGTTTTTGTTGTGTAGCGTTTGGATTTTCAGACTGACAAAGACTGTCTGAACTAAGATATTCTCGTTCTTCGCCTGGGAATAGTGACAACAACCGATCATTAATTTCATGCACAACCTCGTTCTTAGGTGCAAGTATAGCCCTCTCACTGAAATAATTTTGATTGTTGAAGTTTTCAAGAATTGAAGGATACACAAAACCAATTAAAGTTGAAATGGGGTCCGATCTATCAGTGATCAGAAGATCGCTTGGTATTTCAATTGATGCTTCTCCATCATTTGGACCACCAACATTTCCCTCATCTATATCCAAAAGCCATTTTGCAAATTGTTTTATTTCTTCAGCGTCCGATGCTGAACTTCCAACTGTTAACCTCATGTTTTTTGTTAGTCTCAACAACTTACATGTATTCCACAGGTAAGACGAACTTAATGAGGCATTGACAATCTCTTGTCTTCCACCATTTGGAACAACAGGAAGGATCTGTCTAAAATCGCTTCCTAAAACAATAACCTTTCCTCCAAAGCGGATATTTGAGCTGTTGGAAGTGTCGATATTGAAAATGTCGTTCATTGTTCTATCCAACGCTTCGAAGCATGCTTATGGACCATAGGCGCTTCGTCCCATATAATCAAGTGTGTTTCATGTAGTAGTCTAGCTACATCTCCATCAGGTTTTATATTACAAACTGAATCCTCTGTAAGATTCAATGGAATACGAAAACTGGAATGCGCGGTCCTGCCACCAGACAATAACAACGACGCGATCCCACTGGAAGCAAAGTTTAATACAATTTGACCTTTTGATCTGATTGCCGCAGATAATGTCTTCCATAAGAAGGTTTTCCCGGTCCCACCATAGCCGTACACAAAAAAACCCCACCTTTGTTACCCTCAATTGCGTTGATTATTTGTTGGAAAACTGACCATTGCTCCTCAGTTAGCAAATTCAATTGATTATTAAATTCAATTTCAAGATTGGTTTTGTCGTAGACACGCTCCTCGTTAATCAAACGATTGTCTGAATCAGACATAGACGCATTATCTGGGTACGGCATTGTCTCAAATATTTTGAGTGATGAGTTGTTTCTAGCTAAGAATTTTTCAACTTCACTCAAAACATAGTTTTTAAGCTGCTCATCTGGAATTGATAAAGCTGTAAAAAATGAAAAAAAATATTATGTAATAAAAAAATATTTAATGAACCAAACAATATAACATAAATGAAACATAAAACCATGTTTTCTTTAAAGCGAAATAGTTTTTTTTTGGTATCACAACCAAAAACAAAAAAAAAGGGGAGAAAAACAACATTTTGTGTAAAAGAATTACCTGGAACTCGATGATATTTTCTAAGTCTGTAGATAAAGTCGTCTGTCATGTATCTCCATGTGCTTTCCCATACAACCTCAGGTCTGGATAACGTATTTGTTAATAGCAAAGTAGCAAATAAATTACGAAGATACGAAGGGGATCCTGTTTCATTTGCTTCCTTGATTGCCTCAATGTATTCTGTGTCATCGTCCAAAAGACCGAGTGCATAACATGCATCTCTAAATCTATCATATACCTTACCATCAACTGTTTTAATATCATCAAAAGATTTTGGTCCTTTCACTTTGTTAAGAAGAATTCTTAAAAAATAGGCTTCCCCAAGAGACGGACTTACAGCGTGAATTCTCCCAATTGACTTATGTTATTGTCTAGGTTCCCAACAACGTTTATCAAGCTTCCATACATACCAACTTGGAAACTGAACATATGTAGGTGTACGGGCCACTGTGTCATTCGGGTCTTTGTTACGTTCCATCCAGGAAAGAAACATTGATGCTTTAACAGATAGTTTGTTAAGGACTTGATTAATATCCTCGTCGGGTCCAAAAACAACAGGTTGTTTTCCAGGAAGATGGAAAGGCAGCCTTGTAACAGAAGGAGTCCTGTAATGCACATCGTAGGTGAATATCCTCCAAGATGCCTCACAAGCTGAGAGATACCTACAATCATAATATTTTTTGACCTCGTCCTCTTCTAGTTCTTCATTGTTATTATCATGTTGGACAACAGCAACGGTTGCTCTATCAGGGCCTTTATTTATATATTTAAACAAATATTTAATTGATCCGGCTTGATTGCACCACTCAACATTTATATGGGCCTGGTACCGTTTCAAAAGTTTTTTGTTGTATGGTACAACACTTCGGTTGTCTAAGTCGATTCCTTTTTTTACTACAGAAGCACCATTATCTATTCTTCTGTATATTGGAAATCCATTTGAATCCAGTGTAGTATGATCTTGAAATTTCTTTGGAAAACCCTTAGAACACTTATTGTCAACCATACATGGACAACTCAAATTAGTGTTACCACATGGACCATGAATCATATAGTCTTTCACAAGCGCATATAATTCTGCGTCTTCATCTTCATCAGGGATTTCTGCAGATATAAATGGATCAACATGGTCTACCGTCAGAAGTTTGGATTCATTTTCCAAGAATAAACATAGGTGGGCATGAGGCAATCCTCTCTTTTGAAACTCGATTGTGTAAACAACTGTACAAAAAGAAATCATTAGTAGATTTAAATAATCTAATATGTATATAAAAAGCAATTTGATAAAATACCTGCTGCAACTTTTCCAAATAGATGGTGTTCTTTAAAATCTTTGCAAATTGAATCCAACTTTATTTTAAAGAATCTGCTCAGTACATCGGGCCTATCTTCAGGTTTAAGATTTGTGTCTCTAAGAAACCTTTTAACCTCAGGCCACTTTGGATTGCAAGTGATGGTTATAAAAAAATCCGGATAACCAAACCACTTACAGATAGCCATGGCATCTAAATAATTTCGCATCATATATCTAGCGCCACCGGTAAACGAAGAAGGCAAAAAGATTCGTTTTCCAACCTTAGATATGTCTTGCTGGCCCTTATTTCTTAATTCACAGAGACTTTCATAGCTATCAGACCTTAGATTCTTTTGTTGAAGTCGTATGTAGGTAAGCCTTTCGCTCTCAATCATGGTATAGGCATCAACCAAGAATTGTTGGAAGAGTCTCCTTGAATTTAGAATCAATGAAAACTGATTAATTCTGTCTTGCACACGATATGCAAAGAACTCTCTCATTGTACAATTTGGACGTTTCTTATTGATTACATCTACGACACCTAGATGAGGGATGTCAATTCTGTAACCATCATCTCCATAAGGGAACAAAATAGGATATTGAAGTGCAAGGTATGAAGGATGCAATTCACTAATTCGTTTCAAAGTACCTGTCTGCGTTTCAATAACTATATCTCTATTGTTGATTGTGTTGGCAATATCCCCAACAATTAGAGCAGCAACTTCACCACAGGTTGGTAAATTATACGTTCGTCCATCCTTTTCTCTAATACCAATTAGACGAAGCTTGAGATTAAGATCAGGGTTTTCATGAAAACAGTCTCTAACCATCCTATAAGCTTTTACCAACTGATTTTCTGAATCTAAAACAACTTTTATATGTTCAATCAGTTTACGATCAAGATCAGCCACACTTGAGGAAGATGTATCATTGGAACGACTGGTTAAAAAATAGCGGAGTGTCAAAAAACATAAATATTAATCAAAAAAATACTGAAGAAAGCTTCGGTGGGACACAAATTTATATTTTATTATAATTACCTAAAAACGGATTGTCTGTTGGAAAGTTCGTTTTCAGTATCGAATATGTAGAGCTGGCAAAATTTTGGTTGATCTCCGTTTTCCGGAAGCAGGCTTCCAGTGCTGTGATAGTTCTCACCACTAATTCTGTAGCAGAATGGTCCATTACCTCTATTAACAGTGGGATCAACCTTACCACCCATTGACGTGAAAGCAAACATGGAGTTATACCGTCGAATATTATTCAAAAAATGTTTGCTTTCTTTATCCTAAAAATTTTCTTATAACTTGGGACAACATCTTTATAATCTGGTAGCTCTACTTTACCATAACCACAACATAAGAAATAGCATATTCTCCCTTTCTCTTTTCTTCCCCTTCCTTTTTCTGCATCCCATAATTTAGCATTGCATACTTCACAAGTAATACATTGGTCACGATGGTCGAAATAATCTGTAAAGTTAGTTGAAGAAAAAAAGAATATTACTTTACGAACTAATATAAATATAAAAATAATATATACTATTTAAGTAATTTAATAAATAAAGTAATTGTGATTATACCTGTTGAAACTCCTTTGTAAATTGCCTCATCTGTAGTTTCCTCTGTCGTCAAGTCAATCATTGGTATAGGAGATGTAAGTCGTGATTTACTTAATAAATTACGTTTTCCTGATGACATCCTCTGTAAAGAAGAACTTTCGAGTATAGTAGATGTGTTGCTAGAAGTTGTGATGTTTGAAGATAGAGAGAAACGACGAATGTTTATTGGAGTAGTCAAGTTGTTTGTAAGACAACTAACATTACCTAAATAACATAATATAATCGAAGTTATTAAATTTTTTAAAACATATATATTGTATTTGAAATTATATTTGCATTATTCGGTAAATATAATTTTTACTTGTAGGTACAACCGACGTTGTAGGAGTAACATTGTGCGTGTTGAAAGATATCAATCTTAAATCAGTAGAAGATGATAAATTATTGGAAGGGTATAATTTTCGTTGTTGTGGACTTGTAGATCTTTTACTGTCTAAATATAATTCCTTAACCTCCGTCTCTCTTTGTAGTCATTTTGAAGAAGTCTCGGGTAAAAAACTGTAATATTATAAAAAAACAGATAATTAACATATAAACATTCTCCAATTAATAAATAAAAATTTTCTTATAAATAGTATCCTACTTTAAACATTTATTAAAGTTTTACCTCCATATTCAATGGACGCCTCTGTTGTAACATTGACCATGTCATGCGGAATGGATAATGAACCAGAAGTAGATGTTATAACATCTATTGATTGTGATGTACCTTTTTGCATGCTATAACGTTTACCATCGATGTATAATTTTCTCAGTTTACGCCTCTCCTTACTCTCATCTTGAGTAAGTTTAGGGATGAAAACTTACAAACAATGATTAAATATAAAACACATATAAGCTACATCAAATATTAATGGTACGGGTTAAATTGAAAATGTAAATATTATTAAGATAAAAACTTAAATAATACCGTTTGAAATGTTTCCCAAAGGTGTTCGATGCTGGACATCTGAGATAATAGGAAATACATGTGTATAAATACAATTAAAGTATTCGATATGCAAAGAACTCTCTCATTGTACAATTTGATGTATAAATACAATTAAAGTATTCGAAAATAGGTAACTCTAATGTCTAATACAATAGCATGTTATTTGACATAGGAGTAACAGAAATGAAGTTGTATTGCAGTTTGGTAGCATATTACAATCTGCAGTAGTTTGAACGACGACAGAAAAAATGGATTGGGAATGGACCAGAACTGATACATTTCTTTCTTTCCGGCTCAGAAAATGATTTGTAAGTTCTTAACTTATATATGTATTAGTAACATTAATAATTTAGAGCACGTGGTTAATTAGATGCGTATAAATAACATTGATAACAAAAGTATCTGTGAACAGTGACCGTATTAGCGAAAAAAGGTTAAGATATTCAGCTATTACGAACAAAAGGTTTAGATATTTAACTGTTTAGGACGCGTTCGTGGTCACATTATTATTATCAATTCATCTAACTTTAAAACTATTACATGAAAGTACGTTCCTTTGAGAGTTAGATTGTGTGTACAACTATTACCTGAAGATACATTCCCGAGAGCGTTAGAATGTGTTCGTAGGGACTGAGATTTCCGAGAATCCAAATACATTTTTCGTTGTCTTCGTCTCTCTTTCGCTTCCTTATTGGTATCAGGATTGCGAACTAAAAAAAATTAAAATTACAAATTACAAAGTATAAATAAAAACCAAACAACTATAACAGCACGTTAAAACATTATGCATATATGTGTGGATTATATGTATACCATTAGTAATGTCTGAAAATGGAATCCTTGATATGCAACCTGCAAGATCAATAATAAAAGCATACAAATAGTAGTATATTTAAATGGTTTGAGCCATGTATCTAACTAATAATCAATAAATTGAAAGATAAAGAAAATGCTACCACTTGAATTGTTTATATTGCAAGGCTGGTTGCCGAAAGACGAAGACTCAATCTTTGATCTTTTCGACATGACTATAATTGTAAAATGGTAGATGAAAAATTAAATAACCTGATATAAAATTAAGACTTTATTTCGATAAATTTATGAAATGGCACTTACGGTTTGCAATGTTCTCATTCTGTACATCTTTTAATGAAGAAGAAAAAATTTCATTTTTTGATCTTTTTGACATCACCGGAAATGTGATCAAAGTTACTGCAATAAGAAGAAGAAGATCCAATTCTTAAATGTATAAACCTGAAGTAAACCAACAAACATGAGGCTTATATAGGAAAAGAAATATGACTCTTCGTTCCAATATAAACAGTGGTTTACATATTTTTGGAATCAATTTGATACTGTATCAAATGCTTCGATATTAATCCACATATGATTGTTTTTTATACTTTTTCAATCATCAAAAACTTACCAATAATATAGATATTTGAATTTCAAATTTTGAATTCTTAAATATCTAAGAATTCGATTTAGTAAATAAATGATCATAATCACTAATATGAAACTGTGGTACCCACGGGTTATAACCTATTACTAAAATATTGGTTTATTTTAGGATACAGTTATAATTTATTTAAAAAATTATTCAAACTATTACTAAAAATATGAGATTGATAATTAAAATTGTGTGAAACCATATATGTTTCGTAAACAATTGAAACATATCAATGATAAAAGTGTGTATATTATAACATAAATTGTATTAAACCAAGAAAAATTGGGCTTTTTATAGGAAAATGAATTGGGCCTCTTCATTCCAATATAACAGTGGTTTCCATTTATTGGAATCAATAAATGGACAACGAAGCAGTTGTAAACGTCAAATAAGTTAAATTGCAACAGATTATCTTTATTTATGGTTGATAAGTTTTTCCAAATTTAAAATTACATATATTGTCATACTTTCCAAGTATACGTTTTGTATTTTTGGTATGTTATCAATTACAATAATCAAATCACGGATAAATATTATAGTTGATATTATTACATTTCGAATAACATGTTTTTTTACATACAAATGTTATAATGTTATAATACGTGTATTATAAATCGTAAAAATAACTTTTTTTTTAAAACGTGGGAAGGAAAGAATCTTTGGTAATTTTGTAAAAGTTTAATACAGTTCAAATATATCGAACAACTAATATCATATATATCCAATGTAGATCAAAAATAGGTAAATAATAACATCAAATAACATTGCATTTTAACATTTCATTGAAAGCTTAAAAAAGTATATATATAAATAAGTAAAAGAATGCCATGTAACATAAAACAATGAACGGGTCATTTTGTAATACAATCGCATGGAATAGATGATCGAATATTAAAACCAAGAAGATGTGCTTCCGGAATTTTAGGCTCAAAAATGATGTTAGTCAAATCCGTTGATCTCAAAATGTTTCCTGCAAATTATATTATAGACTTTTAAACAAATAATTGGGTAAACTTAAATGTTATTAAACAAAATAAATAAAACTAAAACACTTACTGGTGCTCCAGTAAACCAACTTGACCCGAGCAACGTATATTATAGACTTTTTTTCTATATTCATTCGAGTTGAAACATATCCAAATCTTCTCATGTCATACAATTCCATTTCAATAACATGTCCCCTGCTAGATTTTAATTTATTCTTAAAAAGTTACTTTTAGATAATGTATAGTCACCAAAGAGTTGACTTACGTGAAATCTTGTAGGAATAACCTAAACATATATTTCTCTTTGTCTCTTTCGCCACATATTATTCTTCCAACAACATCTATAAAAGGTACAACTATTAACATAAGTATTCAAATAAATGAAAATAATATATTATAATAAATAATAGATAACAACTATAATTAAACTTCAAACAATAACATGTAATCAATCAAGGTTAAAAGAAATTAAACTTACCAACAATATACTTTTCACGTCTTATGTCATGAGCTAATGTTTTAATGCATGGTGTCAATGGGTACAACAAAAAACCTTTAGGATGATCAACTAAAAAAGTTGTTACTTTTGAAAATTCATTAAATACGATCTTTTTGTTTGTTGAAACAATGATGTAGCCTTCATATCTTGGATACTCATGATACATGAGATTTTCGATTTTGAATTGAGACAGAGAATATACACAACCAACCATCTTACTAAATGGGTATAAGTTAGTCAAATTAATAGGCACAATTGCTGCAATCTTCTGCCTCTAAAAAAAGTCATGCAAAACGAATTTCAATTAAGTAAACTTAAACGAAATGTATAATTTGAAACTTTAGTAAACATGTTATGAAGTTACATGTTGGTCGAGTAGAACAACAATCAATCTGTCTAACTCTTTGTCATGCCATACAAATTCAAAGCTAACAAAGATAATAGAATACCAAACACCATCTTCTTTCAAATCAGAAAACAAGTCAACGGATTCCACTTTTGCCGTTTCCTTCATTTAGAAAAGACTTACTTTAAAAAAACATACAATAGCATAACAAAGCAATAATTCATGGAAAATGTTATCAACACAACGAATGACATACATACCAAAATGCAAAAGGAACATCTCTTATTAATATAATAGCAACCACACAAAAGGATAAAATCACGAAAGTCTAACACGGGAACCATTAATAGGTTTACGAACAAACAAAAAAACACACCACGAAAACATAAAAACCAATGAGATGTTCAAAACATTCGTAGTTGCGACAAACTACTTGATGTGTGCTAAACAGACTATAAAAATTAACTAAATTAGACTCTCTAAACTAGACACTAAAAAGCTTTAATTCTAGACTCGACCGAAAACCACACAATCGGCAAGTGTACCGATCAATGTAGTATAACCTAGGAAGTCCGGATATCGAACCACATGACTCTATGTATCACGTAGACTCGACTCTGACTAGACACTGACATACACGACTTAACTTGTTTATTTGATTTGGGGGGGGGGGGTTACTGAAAATCTAGGAAATCTATATTAAACTACTAAGTAGACTAAAGCTAGACTAAATACGAATAAAGACTGAAGACTTTTCTTATATGAGACCGGGACCACCTAGACAAGAATCCTGGATTGTTTTTAAGAGATTACCGATTAAGTTAAGTGCATGAGTTATGGAACCGGGATCTTATGATACTAAACCTATTAAGACCAACGAGGCCCCTCGACCCTTCTCAAGGAGAAACCTTTGGAGCTACCTAGGCCGTTAATCCTACCGGTTATTAGACGCCTTCCCAGTTGTCTAATTATTGTGTAAGTACCCTAATATTGACCTATTCTTTCCCAATCCTAGATCTAGGGTAGTTTGAAGTAATTAATAGACTAATAAGACCGACAGGTAAACCAAGACATAACCTTTCCCAAGGCCTATCTAAAGCAATTCGCCGGGTAAGACCTACCAATAGCCCCTCACTTCCCAGGTATTAGGACTAGTAGAACACTAAGACTTAGCAAATTATTATTAGTTACTTCTAGAGGTTATTGGCCAATTCTCCCTAAAGAGTGAAGGTTTTCTAACGTGATATAGACACTCACCGAAACCCTAAACCCTAATATGACTCTATGTTGTGATATAGACCGTCACTAAGAATCATATGAAGCAAGTAACAATAATAAACCAAATCAAAGCATGCATACACATCAAACCATTAAATCAAACCTCTTACTAAACACAACCACCCATAACAATCATGCAATAACAAAACCGGTAAAAACTTTATATTAATCCATTCATCAAGTCTAGGTGGTTTATGAAATTAGCCAAGCATCTCAGTAAATGAAAACAAAACAAAGATGTCTAGAACAGAATTCATTGTAACAAAGTTCCAAGAAAGTAATCGACAAAACAAGGGATTAGAAAACCCGATTGATTCTTCGATTCTTCGCTCTCGACTCGTACCACTGATTCCAATGCCTTGAAATCTCCAATTGCTTGCCAAGAATGCTCCAAGATTGCTCCAAAAGTCTCTTAATTCGTAATTAGGGTTCTAATCAGGTTCTTCGGAATTCATCAACAAAACCCTAATTGGAAACATTGTTTCTCCGAAATCGAACCCCTCGCGCGACGCCTAGGGGGTGTCGCGTCGCGCGGCGCCTCCAAGGTGAGATTTTCTTGATTTTTTTATTATTTCCAATTTCCAGCTTCTCCGACGCACGTACGAATCCCGTTTTTCTTCCGAACTGCTCGTTTTGACTCGTTTTTCAACACTTTAAGCTACGGGACCTGAGATCAAAGCTTAACATCAGCAGTATCACAATTCTAACCTAAAACAGACTTGAAACAACTGAAAAATGACCCAAAATATACACTATAAACATATGTACTTTACAGTACATCAAACATCCCCACACTTACTCTTTTTTCGTCCTCGAAAAAGAATTATGCAACGGAATCAGAAACAAATAATCACTCGGGTCAAAAGTATAGGTATAATTAATTAAAAACCAAGACTTGCGTTAGCCGCGATTGCGAATATACTTATCCCCTTAAACCCAAGTCCGATCCTAAGCCCTTATCATGTGAATTTAATTTAAGTGCGGTCAGTCTACCTAGGGTCTCACGCTAGAATCTACAGTCCACCTACTCCCACCTCAAGCTTATAGGGCTAAAAGAACGATCACTGGACCAATTCCTAACCGTCTTACATCAAAACCAAGAGAGTTTACAATCAACTTTTTTTTTTCCATTTTTTTTTCATTTTTGCTTTGCTTTTTTTTTTTCTCGTGAGTCTAGACGATGCTTTCCCTAACCAAGAGGTATTCCGGCTGTAGAGTCGCTATCCCCAACCACAGATTACTTAGGTTTCGGTACTTTTATTCGGCAAGTCGATTTCACACATCCCAGAGGCATTCCGGCTGTAGAGTCGCTATCCCCAACTCGGATTACATAGACCTGTGTTACTTTCATTTAGTTTCTAGCTCACTTTTTATTCTATTATTTTTTCTCGCAAGATCACAAACTCTAACGGTTCTAACTTATAACGGTGCCCCTTATACTATTATTGGCAGTTTTGATTTCCCATATTTCCCAGGCGAAAACCCACTAGCAGACCGACAATTAAGGTATATATTAACTCAAATGGACTTAAAACCAAACCCGGGCCTATCCACATATCCCTAACTAGACGCAAGCTCGATTTATTTTATTCTCTTATTATTACTATTCGAACCCAAGCAAAAATTCATCTTTTCTATCATTTTCCGCTTTAATTTGCAAACTTCTTATATCGAAAGACATTTTCTGATTTTTTCAATTTTTTTTTTGATTTTTCAATTTTTTTTATTTTTTATTTTTTTTTTCAAATTTATGACTCAAATATTTACAAGTATCCCATCCCCACACTTAGAGATTGCATTGTCCCTAATGCAAGAACGAAAATACGACTCAACAACTACCTAAAAATAAAAACTGCAAACGAAATAAATAAAATATACAACAACAACAAAAAGGGAAACGACTTAGCTGAGTATGTGAGACTGTCAAAGTGCCAGTCGTTTCCACATAAGCCCTCCAATACCGAACGTGCTCAGCAAACAATACCAAACTCCCTCACACACGAACGGAAAGCGGCTCCCATCATCAACCTAAAACAAACATGGCATACCAAACCAAATACCACCTAACGTTCATCGTTCCAACAATCCAAGTTCAAATGAAAAATAAAAATATGTCTACTAATACAACCATATCGAACTACCAAAACAACATAAATAAAATAAAACATCAAAGGATATATGCTGCTTCAGCCCTTCTGCCTCACTCCTCATCCTCAGAATCTTCCTCCATCTGCTGAGTCCCTGAACCTCCAGCCTGCTGCCACCCGAACTGACCACTATAAGCATAACCACTCTGCCCCCCCTCCCCCCACTGGTCATACCCCGGGTACTGACCATAAACATATGGGGTCTGCTGCTCTCCTCCATAAACTGGTGGAGGTAATAATCCGGCAAAGGGTGGAGGTATCGGAGCATTCAGTGACATACCCGACATCATATACCTGAGCATGTCGTCCTGTCGGTGGTGGCTCTGCATCGTCCACTGGTGGTCAACCCGCATCCTATCTTCAATCTGATCAAACCTCTGCTGTGTGTAGTCAAAAGCAGCCTCAGGAGTGAACGGGTCAGGTCTCTGCTGTCTAACTGGCTGCTGTGGAGGAGGAATCTCACGCCTCTGTCGAGGTGCCGGCCGTCGTGCCGGCGGAGCACCCACTTCATAATTCCATTGTGGCGGGTCCGTATTTGTCAAACCCCCCGCTAACTGTAGCTCAGCAACACCCCAATAAACCGTTGGGAAACTCAAATGCATCTGCTCCACATGATATTTTCTTAAGGCCTTTATATTCCCTGCCAACCTAGCTATGTACGGCCCAAGATCCATGGCAGCCCTTTTTCCTCCCCTACGCGGCCTATTGCACGACCATGCAAAAAAACTTGCCAAGTTCCAGTTTCTCTTCTCCACCATGCACATTAAAGCAAAAATATCCAACCAGTTTGCTTTATTTTCACCTGACTTCCTCGCCACAATCGTAGTCGCCAACATTTTCAAGATATACCTATGTATAGGATCACGAACCGATGTAATAAGGTTTTCTTCTGGGCGAATGGTTGGGTCGCAATCTCGTCCCAAAATCTCTCCAAGTCTGCCGAATACAAACACTTCGGCCGAGGATGATTATACACACCCCTTAAACCATTCACAAACTCATCAGTTCTCACCTCCTCATCCGTATAAAAACCCAAGGCCACTCCAAATTGAGGAATACTCATTTCATACAAAATTCGGGCCAAAGAAAACGACACCGCATTCTGTTCCGCAAAAGTACCCTCTTTATGATGGAAGGTACAATGGAACTCAAGTGTAAGTTTAGTATACTGCGGCCAACGGCAATCCATTGCCGCTCTCAATCGTGGCCCTAAAAACTCCGCCACCCGATCACTCGCTCCCATAGTTTGCAACCATTCCCAGTTTATCGTACGGTGCTCTAACATGTGAGTTTCTGCATACTTCTTCAGTTTCTTCCTCTCCTCACTATCTTCTTCAAAGTCTAAGACCGGGTGATGAATAATCCTCTCGACACGGGAATACACTCTCCTATCAAACCCCCGATACTTGATCTTCCTTTTCCTTAAGTTTGATGATGAACCTTCACCCGACATGTTCCTGCAAAACAAACAAGATTTGACAAGAAAACAATGCAGAAAGTTAGTATTCCCAAACTATTTTTGGTGTTTTTAGTTTTTTAATTTTTTTTAAATAAAACTAGAACAACCGTATAGCATTTCATTCGCGGCTAATTCTGAAAATAAAGTTAAAGAAAAACAATGGGTTACCGTTTACAAAAGCGTAAGTTAAACATCATTTTACCCGAATGGAGATTGAGTACGGGCAAAAATGTTGCAAACTTGTACATGCATATAAGTAAACCCGACACTAGACTCAAAATACTACTTCTAAGACGACTACTAGACTCACTAACTCGAACAACCTAAGACTCAATGTACACTATCTCCTCCCGACACTTTAATTGTCCTCAATTAAGCATAAGTGCCGAAATATCCCCAGACTTGAGGCGAAACACATGAGAGTTTGAACTTTTAAACCTTAACGCAACGTTTGTGGCAACAAAATCCGTTTAGAAAACTAATCACATTTGCCAAAATCAGTTCAACAACCTATTTTTTTTAAGCAAAAAGTCTTTAGTTATAGCCAAACAAACCCGTAAAGCTCAAACATGTTGTCTAGTTGTCCAAACATACCTCACACATCTCAAACAACCCCAAGCAAACCAACCCGAACCATCCGCAAGCCCCATTATATGTAAACATCCCAAACATGACCGCCCGCATACCACTAACATCACAAACGGGTAAAAAATTCCTAACTTTACCAACCTACACAAACGCTATATCTAAAACATGACTGACCCGACACTACAACTAAGCAATAAAGTTACCTACTAGTGAGAAATCACAGAAATCATACCTTGGATTCGGATTAAGCAAGAAAATTGAGACCTTGAAGTTGTGGTGCACGAAATCGTCCAAAAACGCGACAACGCAGCGCGAAATCGGGTGAAATTGATGGTTAAGATTGTGGGGAATGTGATTGTGATGATTTAGGAAGAAGAATGGAGCGATTTGGTGGAAAAACGAGTGAGTTATGATGATTTTAGTGTGATTCGCGACTTAGGGTTTTGAATGTGAAAATGATTTTGTTTCAGCAACAGGTCCAACTTTAAAACGTTTTAAACCGGTTCTTATGGGCCTCGCGCGACGCGGTGGGGGTCAGGGGAGGCCTGGCGTCACGCGGCGGGTCACAATTAAATTAATTTGAACCTTTACCCCTAGACGTGACGCGACGGCCCTTGGCGTCACGCCTAGGGTCGTTTTTCACAGAATGTCACGAAAATTTTCTTTGTTCATGCCTTAGAAACTTTTTCAAAACTTTTCCAACCATCCAAAACACTTAGAATTTTTTCTAAGTATCAAGAAAACTTACCTGAAACCACTTTTCTCATGCTTTTTCCTGTTCCATAGCGGTGACGAATCCTGCAAAATTCTCAACGACACAAAACACAAACCGAAAAACTACGGAAAGACGCGTTAGAACACGAAAATACTCAAACGAAGACTCTTATACAAACGATACAAAATGTACACTTGGGCTTTCACCCAAAACACTAATTGGCGGCTTTAGGTGGGATTTCGAGAGGAGTTACCTCCCTCTCATCCTTGTTTATCGCTCCTCCAATGTAATGCTTCAAACGATGGCCGTTCACCTTCCAACTACGGCCATCCTTCTCATCCATGATCTCCACCGCTCCATATGGAAACACATAATGAACCATAAAAGGTCCCGACCATTTGGATTTCAACTTACCCGCAAAAAGCTTCAATCTCGAGTTGTAGAGAAGCACTTTATCGCCTTTGCAAAACTCCTTCACTTTCCTCAACCTCCTATCATGCAACAACTTCGTTCTCTCCTTTATTCCCAACGATCGAGCATACGCCGTATCCCTAAGCTCTTCAAGCTCATGAATTTGAAAGAAACGCTTCCTAGCGGCTTCGGTCATATCTAAATTAACGGTTTTCAAGGCCCAAAGCGCTCTATGTTCTAACTCGACGGGGAGATGACAAGCTTTTCCGTAGACGGTCATAAAAGGTGTAGTTCCTAATGGGGTCTTGTAGGCGGTTCTAAACGCCCACAATGCATCGTCTAGCTTGTCGGACCAATCTTTCCTATTCTTACCAACTGTTTTCTCTAAGATTCGTTTAATACCGCGATTTGCATTCTCTACTTGTCCACTCGTTCGTGGATGATATGCGGTAGATAAACGATGAGTGACACCGTAGCGTGCAAGCAATTTCTCCATCAATGCATTGCAAAAGTGAGTGCCACGGTCACTGATTAGGGCTTTAGGAGTACCGAATCGTGAAAAGAGCTTTTTAAGAAACGTTAATACCACTTGGGCTTCGTTTGTGGGAAGAAGTTGAGCCTCAACCCATTTGGAAACGTAATCGATCGCCACGAGTATGTAACGGTTACCTTTGGAGTTTGGGAAGGGACCCATGAAATCGATGCCCCAAACGTCAGAAACCTCTACCACTTGTATCGGATTTTGAGGCATCTCATCTTTGGCGGAAATATTGCCGGTTCGTTGACATGCATCACACATCTTCACGAACTCCTCGGCATCTCTAAGAACGGTAGGCCAATAGAAACCACAATCGAATACCTTTTGGGCGGTGGTGTGTGCACCATGATGTCCTCCCGTGAGGCCTTCATGCACATGCTTAATAATGTTCCAACCCTCCTTTCTCGACACGCAACATCTAAGAACTCTATCTCCTCCTATCCTAAAGAGAAAAGGATCATCCCAAACATACTTTCTCGCCTCGCTAAACAATCGCTTTCTTTGTTGTGTAGACATCCCTTTCACCACATCACCACTAGAGAGATAATTTGCTATGTCGCAAAACCATGGCAATCCTTCTTTCTCAGCTTCAACAAACTCTATAGACTCGTGAGGGAATGTGTCTCCAATCTCCTCCTCACGAATCTCTTCCCTCTTGGGATCCTCTAACCGCGATAAGTGATCGGCCGCCACATTTTCGGCCCCTCTCTTGTCCCTAATCTCAATATCGAACTCGCTAAGCAAAAGAATCCACCGAATGAGTCGGGGTTTAGCGTCTTTCTTTTGAAAGAGAAAATGCAACGCGGAATGATCGGTGAAACTATGGTCTTGGATAAAACGAGGTACGAGCGGAATTTATCGAATGCGAAAACTATGGCTAAAAGCTCTTTCTCCGTGGTAGTGTAGTTTTCTTGAGCATCATTGAGCGTTTTGCTTGCGTAGTAGATGGGGTGGAAGTGCTTATCCTTTCTTTGTCCTAATACCGCTCCAACGGCCTAGTCACTCGCATCACACATGAGCTCAAAGGGCAAGCTCCAGTCGGGCGAGATAAGAATAGGTGCACTAACCAACTGTTCCTTCAAGAAATTGAAGGCCTTAAGACACTCCTCGTCAAAGACGAATGGAACATCTTTCTCTAGCAAACGGGTCATGGGGCGAGTAATTTTGGAGAAATCCCTAATAAAGCGTCTATAGAAACCCGCATGCCCTAGAAAACTCCTAATTGACTTCACACTCGTGGGTGGAGGTAACCTACTAATGGTATCTATTTTCGCACGATCTATCTCTATACCCTCTCTCGATATCTTATGCCCTAACACTATACCTTCCATCACCATGAAGTGACACTTCTCCCAATTTAGCATAAGCTTCGTCTCTACACACCGCTTCAACATCCGCTCCAAGTTCTTCAAACACACCTCGAAAGAATTACCATAAACTGAAAAATCATCCATGAAAACCTCCATGGAAGTCTCTATCATATCCTGAAATATGGCGACCATACAACGCTGAAAGGTTGCCGGAGCGTTACATAACCCGAATGGCATGCGTCGGTACGCATAGGTGCCATAGGGGCATGTGAAGGTGGTCTTATCCGGATCCTCCGGTGCGATGGGGATCTGGAAGTAACCGGAAAAGCTGTCTAGAAAACAATAGAATTGCTGACCGGCTAAACGCTCCAACATTTGATCTATGAAAGGCGATGGGAAGTGGTCTTTACGGGTGGCATCATTCAACTTTCGGTAGTCGATGCACACGCGCCAACCCGTGACCGTACGTGAAGGGATAAGCTCGTTCTTTTCGTTCATGACAACGGTCATCCCCCCCTTCTTGGGGACAACCTGTGTGGGACTAACCCAAGGTGAATCGGAAATGGGATATATCATCCCAGCATCTAAGAGTTTAAGAACCTCCTTTTTCACTACATCTTGCATGTTGGGATTAAGCCTCCTTTGGGGTTGCACCACCGGTTTATAATCATCCTCCATGAGTATCCGGTGGGTGCAATAGGAAGGACTTATGCCCTTAATGTCGGACAATCTCCATGCAATGGCCTCTTTGTTGGCCTTCAACACATCTAACAATCTCAGTTTCTCACTCTCCTCTAACTCGGATGAAATAATAACGGGTAGCTCGGAACCCTCCCCTAAGAAAGCATACTCTAGATGAGATGGAAGTACCTTAAGCTCTAAGGGTGGGGGTTGGGTGGGGTCATCACTAACCGCTAGCACATCGGGGATTAAAGGAATCCCCTCCTCTTCAACTTCACCTACACTCTCTAACTCCTCTTCTACCTTCTCTCCTACCACTAGGTCCGCTCCACTAATGTACTCTAAGCAATGGTCGACACACGAGATAAACGAGTTCAAAAAGTAGACGGAATGACAAGGGCCACTATAGTCATCCGAACCACTCGGGTGGTTCATGGAACGATCTATCTCAAAAGTAACTTTCTCCTCACCGACCCTAAGGGTGATCTTACCATCGTAAACGTCTATAAGGGCTTTGGCGGTACGTAGGAAAGGACGACCTAAGATAATGGGAACTCTCTCATCCGCTTCCATATCTAGAATTACGAAATCGGCGGGAAACACGAATTTATCTACCTTAACTAGCAAGTTCTCAACTATACCCCTAGGGTATTTAACGGACCGATCGGCTAAAGACAATGTCATTCGGGTAGGTGCAAGCTCTCCTAGGTCTAGCTTATCATAAAGAGAAAAGGGCATCAAGTTGATACTAGCTCCTAAGTCGGCTAAAGCTCGAGTGTTGGTATTACTACCGAATAGACAAGGAATGGTAAAAATACCCGGATCGGTAAGCTTTTCGGGAAGCTTATTTAACACAATGGCGGAACATCCCCCATTCAACGGGACGTTAGACAACTCTCCTAATTTCTCTTTGTTCCTAAGGAGGTCTTTCAAGAACTTAGCGTACTTAGGCATTGACTGGAGTGCCTCTATGAATGGAAGGTTAATCTTCAATTGCTTGAAGATGTCAAAAAACTGCCCGTATTCCCTTGAGTATTTTTGGTTTTTCAGACGTGAGGGAAACGGGACATACGCATGGTTCACGTAGGGTGAAGGTCTAACATCTATTGGGGTTCTCTCAACTTTCTTCTCACTTTGAGACTCACCGGGCTGTGCGGTACTTGCTGGGGTTAACTTAGATTGCACTTTGCCGGGAGCCTCCATTTGGATCTCCTCATCTATAATATCTCCATCTTCGTCAACTACCCTCTCCTCGACTCTAGGGTTTCCTACGGTCTTGCCACTACGGGTGGTAATGGCTTTAGCATGGGCATTAGGGTTCGGTTGGGTGTTACCCGCGAAGTGACCGGGTAATATCTCTTCTAGCTTTCTAGACATATCCCCTACGACTCTTTGAAGGTCTTGGAAGGATGCTTGATGGTTCTTAAGCATTAGGTCATGTTCACTAAGGGTCTTTTGAGTGGTTTGGTCCCTAACAACTAGTTGACTCATCATGGACTCCATTCTCTCTATGCTACCCCCTAAATCAAAACTTGGACCTTGACCTGTTTGACCTGGGTTATTTGACCCCCATCCTTAACCTGCCCATTGAACCCTTTGTTGAACTGCCCACTTGAACCCCCACCAAAGAGTGAATTTTGGCCCCTATTTGGGTTTTGAGCCATTTGAAAGCCAGGGGGTCCATTTGGGCGAAAGGTGTTATTATTAAAGTTATTATTATTACGCCAACCTGACCCAAAATTATTATTACCCCCAAAACCGCTAGACTGACCTCTACCAAACCCTCCTCCTAAATAATCGACCTGTTCCTCACCAACAAGTAATGGACACGAACTCGTGTCGTGACCCCCACGACAAAACTCACATTTGTCTACCTTAGCCTTAATTTCCTTAAGTTCCCTAGTCACGTTTTCCAAGACAGCGGCTAAACTAGGATCCATGGTGACATGGTTCACCCCTCGGGCGGGTGCACTAGTAGTGGTATTAGAATTACCACTTTGATATCGCTGATCGGATCGTGATTGGGATTGAGACTAAGCAAATGCCTCAAAACGCTCTAGACACTCTGCAACTGTAAGAATACCCATCATATGCCCCCCCGCGTTAGTATCGAACCTATCTCTAGTCTCTTGGGTGAGACCGTTATAGAATTTCTCACACAAAGCCCAATCAGAAAGACCATTCTGGGAGCAACGAGCACAAAGGTTTTGGAAACGCTCCCAAGCAAGGTAGTAAGGCTCGTCGGGCTCCATGCGGAAGGAGTGGATTTGGTCCCTAAGCCGTGAAGCTTTAGCGGGCGGGAAATACTTGTTCAAAAAGGCTTGACGAAGCCCCGCCCAAGTAGTAAAGGTACCGGTTGGTTGAGAGTCCAACCAAGTAGCCACACGGCCGGCTAAGGAGAATGGGAAAAGCTGTAGGTAGGTGGCATCGTTAGGTGCACCGTGAAGGTTAAAGGTAGCTAGGATGCGGGAGAAACGGTTAATGTGGGTCGGGGCGTCCTCATCGTCTCGGCCATGGAATTGGATGGTATTGGTGATAGCCTGCATGGCATAAGATGGAATCTGCCATGAATTGTCACTAACTATGGGTGGGACGGTGATGGGTGAAGCAAGGCCGGTGAAATCCTGAGTGGCTTGCTGATGGACGGTTTGCCTAGGGTTGGCCATTTGTTCTACGTTTTCTGGATTGCTAGAGGTACTAGAAGTAGGGCTATTGGGTGGGGAAACCTTAGGTGAGGTTTTAGGTGAATGGTTAGGCGAAGGTGGTGGTGTAGGCGGTGGGGTGGGTAACGGGGTGGAATCGAAATTGGGGAAACGAGAAGAGGATGTAGAAGTAACCTGTGGGCCTTCGCCCAATTGAGATGATGACTGCTTGACTGGTGGTGGTGGTCTGTGCGAGCGCAGATGTGGCATCCACTACGAGCAAAAACCTGAACACAAGAAAAGCAAACAATAGTTACTACGACTCAAGATGAAAAGAAAAGAGACAAAACAAAGTAAACACGTAGCACGTATTTGTCATGTAAATCTATCAAAGCTAATGAACGCAATTACCAAGAGTCCCCGGCAACGGCGCCAAAAACTTGATGTGTGCTAAACAGACTATAAAAATTAACTAAATTAGACTCTCTAAACTAGACACTAAAAAGCTTTAATTCTAGACTCGACCTAAAACCACACAATCGGCAAGTGTACCGATCAATGTAGTATAACCTAGGAAGTCCGGATATCGAACCACATAACTCTATGTATCACGTAGACTCGACTCTAACTAGACACTGACAGACACGACTTAACTTGTTTATTTGATTTGGGGGGGGGGGTTACTGAAAATCTAGGAAATCTATATTAAACTACTAAGTAGACTAAAGCTAGACTAAATACGAATAAAGACTGAAGACTTTTCTTATATGAGACCGGGACCACCTAGACAAGAATCCTGGATTGTTTTTAAGAGATTACCGATTAAGTTAAGTGCATGAGTTATGGAACCGGGATCTTTTGATACTAAACCTATTAAGAACCAACGAGGCCCCTCGACCCTTCTCAAGGAGAAACCTGTGGAGCTACCTAGGTCGTTAATCCTACCGGTTATTAGACGCCTTCCCAGTTGTCTAATTATTGTGTAAGTACCCTAATGTTGACCTATTCTTTCCTAATCCTAGATCTAGGGTAGTTTGAAGTAATTAATTTGACTTGATAGACTAATAAGACCGACAGGTAAACCAAGACATAACCTTTCCCAAGGCCTATCTAAAGCAATTCGCCGGGTAAGACCTACCAATAGCCCCTCACTTCCCAGGTATTAGGACTAGTAGAACACTAAGACTTAGCAAATTATTATTAGTTACTTCTAGAGGTTATTGGCCAATTCTCCCTAAAGAGTGAAGGTTTTCTAACGTGATATAGACACTCACCGAAACCCTAAACCCTAATATGACTCTATGTTGTGATATAGACCGTCACTAAGAATCATATGAAGCAAGTAACAATAATAAACCAAATCAAAGCATGCATACACATCAAACCATTAAATCAAACCTCTTACTAAACACAACCACCCATAACAATCATGCAATAACAAAACCGGTAAAAACTTTATATTAATCCATTCATCAAGTCTAGGTGGTTTATGAAATTAGCCAAGCATCTCAGTAAATGAAAACAAAACAAAGATGTCTAGAACAGAATTCATTGTAACAAAGTTCCAAGAAAGTAATCGACAAAACAAGGGATTAGAAAACCCGATTGATTCTTCGATTCTTCGCTCTCGACTCGTACCACTGATTCCAATGCCTTGAAATCTCCAATTGCTTGCCAAGAATGCTCCAAGATTGCTCCAAAAGTCTCTTAATTCGTAATTAGGGTTCTAATCAGGTTCTTCGGAATTCATTGTAACAAAGTTCATTGTAACAAAGTTCCAAGAAAGTAATCGACAAAACAAGGGATTAGAAAACCTGATTGATTCTTCGATTCTTCGCTCTCGACTCGTACCACTGATGTCTAGAACAGAATTCATTGTAACAAAGTTCCAAGAAAGTAATCGACAAAACAAGGGATTAGAAAACCCGATTGATTCTTCGATTCTTCGCTCTCGACTCGTACCGCTGATTCCAATGCCTTGAAATCTCCAATTGCTTGCCAAGAATGCTCCAAGATTGCTCCAAAAGTCTCTTAATTCGTAATTAGGGTTCTAATCAGGTTCTTCGGAATTCATCAACAAAACCCTAATTGGAAACATTGTTTCTCCGAAATCGAACCCCTCGCGCGACGCCTAGGTGGTGTCGCGTCGCGCGGCGCCTCCAAGGTGAGATTTTCTTGATTTTTTTATTATTTCCAATTTCCAGCTTCTCCGACGCGCGTACGAATCCCGTTTTTCTTCCGAACTGCTCGTTTTGACTCGTTTTTCAACACTTTAAGCTACGGGACCTGAAATCAAAGCTTAACGTCAGCAGTATCACAATTCTAACCTAAAACAGACTCGAAACAACTGAAAACTGACCCAAAATATGTACTTTACAATACATCACTACTTCTCAACCTTGGGAATCAGTAATCCAACTGTGACACCATTATCATCCACAACCTCCTTGCCAGCTTTACGTGGTTTTGTAGACGACTGCGAAGATATCACATCAGCATCGTACATGCTGTCCAAATTCCGCTTCAGTTCGTTTTCCATGACACGAAGTGAGGTACCGTTGCCATCTTCATAGGGTGTTGTAAACATGCCTTTAGTAAAATTAGACACACGTGTCTCATCGGCTTTGGTACGGGAGATAGAATCCTTAAAAAAGGGAAAACAAATAACGATTAAAACCCCAAAAAAAAGTGAAGCATTTTTAATGAACAACCCGATACAAATTACACACATTAACGGGGACCTCATCTGCTGCTTTCATTTCAGAGCTAACAACATTCACACGCTCCTCGTCAAGAGGCTGAAATATGAAATATAAAAGTTATATTATTGGTTAGAATTATATAACATATAACTAAATACCAGTGCATAGGTTTTCAAGTACCTGAATGACATCAAAAATCTTATCTAGTTCGAAAATCACGGTTGGATTGTCAGTTAATTTCGAAACAGAGTAACCATCCGATTTGTTTTGTATGTTAAAAGAACCTATGGCTATCTTGAATGCAAACTTCCTGTTGAGTAGAGCATTGAGTTCAGGCGGAAAATTCCCTTCGTTAGCTAACTGGCGAGTCATATACAAAAAATAATAATTTTGTCAAAAAGCGATGTAATGTTAACTAACTAATAATAATCCACAGCTGTAAAACAAAACAACTAATTATAACGTACATCAAGGTTCTTATCCAACAGCTGACTCGCGTTAACCTTCAACAGCTTAAGCACCTCACGCTCAAATAAGGTGAGCGTCACAATCCCTGTACAATCCTGAACCCGTATCGGAACCCTGATCCTGAAACATATTAATTATATGCTATACAACAATAATGTAACGCATAAGCATGTAAAATACCAATTAATATCTAAAGTAATAGTACCTCGGAACGGAGTAAACAGTCTTACTGTTACAGCCATCGTCCTTACACTCCAGAACCACAACATCCTCAAAACCATCGGAACCATCTTGCTTTTCTTTTGAAATTGTTTTTGTGGTGACCTTTCGATTACAATTTCTGCAAGCATTGTAAAACCAAGAATCCTCGGAAGCAAAACTCTTGATAGTTCCAACAATAATTACAAACTTTTGCTGTACAGAAGATATTAGAAATGACGTTTTAATGATATGACAATTAAAGAAACATGGTAAAAGTAAGACTTTTAGTACCTCCGAAATTTGATTTAAAGCTCCAATAGTACTGAACTGAAAATCTGAAACATACTCTTCAGTAGGAGACTTGATTCTAGAGGAACTCAATCCAGAAAAGCTGGAAGACGTTTCAGGGGTAATGTTTGAAAGGAACCTAAAAAAATATTTAATTGAACGTTATTTGCAAAGTACGCAAAAAAGACTGGATATGGTGACGTTAAAACATACCTCTTCTTAAAAGTTATTATGTCATCAATTTCAGCGTTGATCAACACGCGAGTGACAGTGTAGAGATTTGAAACATAAAGATACCCTATTAGTGTCCACAAAATTCTCAAATTAATATAGATGGACAATTGTTAACAACATATTGTGTAATTAAAAAAAATTATCATATATATGTAGGCGTATACCTCCCCTGAACCTGTATTTTCCGAATTGAACAATTACAACCACATTTTTTCATCTTGATTGTCCCTTTCAAAATCCAATATCTGTTCAGCATAAGCATCCCAAAGAGTAACATATATTTGCTTCCCTCTATGAAACAAAATAAAAAAAACAAAAAAATTAGCATAGGAGTGATTGATTTACATATTGTTATTAGACAAAAAAGGATTAACATACTCTAAATCCTGAAGCATGAATGTTAGCTTCTTTTCTTGTTTCCCGTCTTTGGTATCCTCTTTTAGATCATAAGGAAAACTCTTAACGACAAAACCAATTACGTCTACAAATAAAACAATATTAACATAAAATTATTTGTAACATCATATAAATTACATTGCGGTAGAATATATTAAAAATAGAGAGTCAAGATACCAATAGGACTTTTAAAGGACTTGTTGTCGTCATTCGGGTCTTCTACAACAGAACGAAAAGGAGAAAAGTCGAATCCCCACTCAGTACCAACAGGTTCATCACAAACCGAAACTATTGCGTTGCTGTTTAGATTAATCTTCGTCGGAATATGAACATACTTCACTTTCTGTCGATTCTCGCCTAATGAAGGATTGCGGATGAACAAACATTGCTTCTCCTTCAACAAATGTTCATACTCTCTTGCAGTTTTGGCTAAGACAAAGGCTTGCATTTTCGTCCCCTAATATATAAAATAATTACAAAATTTATACCAGAGAAAGAACGTAAAACATATGTATATGAAGTATCATTAAAAACAATTTTATGTACACTTACTTCTTCATCCATTAAAATCATATCATAGCAGTAAACCTTTCACGGATCATTGAACGTTGCTCGACTCTATAGTTTGACAATGCGAACCTTGATGGTATAGTCATCCTGGTTGAGATTCAAATTTTTCAGCGACGTGATGGCTGGTTGTTCCATTCTACATAGCATGCAAAAAAAGAATAAATTAAATGGACATAAAAAATAAGATAAACAAAAAGAACATTTAAAATACTACATTGAAATCAATATCAAATAACGTATTGAAACTCAAAGCAAATTCATACATTCGGATGAGTGAACGATGATGTTTCTTAGAATGAAGAAGCGAAGTTGTAAATGAAACTGTATTTCGAAATTGGTATTTATGCTAGTATATTATTTTTGGTCATTATTTTTCCCTTAAATATATAAATCAGTAAAAATTTGTACAATCATTTAAGTAGTTGAATTGCGAAGTATATTCAATCAAACTTTTATTTTAAAATAAATTTACAATCATTACCATATTTCAATTTCCATTTTCAATTCCGAAAATTTTAAAAATATTTTGATTTCGAACCAAATTTCAAATTTAAGAGTATTAATCTAAGAAAGTATATAATCGATTCAAATTACTTAAAACTTGAATTACGAAGTATATTCAATCAAACTTTTAATTTATAATAAATTTACAATCATTACCATATTTCAATTTCAATTTTCATATACGCAAATTTTAAAAAGATTATGATTTCAACTTTATGAGTATTTATATATATAAAGTATATAATCGATTAAAATTACTTAAAACTTGAATTTAGTCATTTATATTAATTAATAAACAAATCATAAGCATAATCATAGTTAACAAATTAAAATTAAAAAATATATGAAAGATTCCATTTTAAGTATCTACATTCTATACCAAAACTAATTAAAAACGAAAATTTATAAAAAGAAATCATATATTTGGTCCAATGTATGTGTTTACATGGCTTACAATTGTATCTACGTCCAATATATTTATGAACAAAACATTTAGTTGACCATATGTTGTCTACATTAAAGAAGACGTGAAACCCATACAAAGTTATATACATTTTTACACAGTATACTTTGTGTATTTTTTTAATTTCATTTATTGAGAAAATGTAATTAAGGTTGAATTAGTAAAATGGGTTAACAAATTTTAATGTAATTTACATTGCCAGGATCGTGAATACGGACTGAGAAGAAGAATAAAACGAATATGGTTGTGGTAATGATGGATTCCAGTGATTGTTGTACATCATCATAAGAAGTGGATTTGCTTTAAGTAGAATGTAGCTTATTATGTAAACATGTTAATGATGTGAAGATAATGTGATTAAACTTACCTGCTCGTGCCATCCAAGATAGGTTTTAAACTCCCACTTCGGTAACTTTCATTGAAGTGTAACAATTCAAAAAAAAAAAAGATCAGTTCAAAGCGTAAAAACCGACTCGCCAATCTACTCATTTTGTTTAAACTATTAGTGGCAAGGCATAACACATAAAACAATACAAGATCAGTCCAATATAGCTTTTAACATACTCATTTTAAGCTTTTTTAGTCAAGTGTACCAATGACCTGAAAATCAATACTTAAAGTGCCTAGTTATAAATATGGGGATTTGGACCCGTTTATATGTGTTTTATATTGAATGGACAGTATAAGGCAAGCTGGTATATAGCCGCTTGAAATGTGCTCTTAATGGTTGTTTCCTAAAGCGGCTTATTTAGAAAGAATCAAATTATTGTAGTAATAGTATGGCTTTTAAACTTTTAGCAAAGTAATAACCTATTATCTTACTCTGGTGGCTGCTGGAGGTATTGTACAAACCTACCACGAGGAATAAGTAAATATATATAATTACATACAAATGAAATATTTTCATGTTATGGAATAAGAACTAAGCCATATATATAACACTATTTATTTATAAAAACAAAATAGCCAAATAGGCATAAAAGGTGTTCAAATCAATGGAATGTCTACAAAATTTGGCTGTTATAGCATTACTCAACCGAAACACCTGGCCAATCCCCAAGGTAAAGAGGCTGTAGAATAAATTTATTCACAATTTTTAAAAGCATAAAGAGAAACTTTATAGCACAAACCTACTTCAGGGAAAAAAATAGTTAGACTAATTAACATAAAAACTAAAGAGGAGCTTTAACCCCAAATACTGATCTTTCATTACAAATTTGCATCCAACACACCAAAACTTACAGTTTGCAGCATCATTACATCAATATACAACCATTAACTTCTATAAAAAATTAGATAAACCAAACACAAACGTCACTCTCCTAAAAATAAACATCCCTGGTATATCTATATATATATATATATATATATATATATATATATATAGGTTAATCTAACCCTAAAGACGACCAAATTTCACTTCACATCCATATCAGATCTCAAAATACTACATTTCACATTTCGATCAACAAAAACATTAAACAAAACCTAGGGTTTCTGAAATCAGAAAAAATGTACCGACGGATGTTATTCCCTTGCCGACCTGGTACATGCCCCAAGAGATAGAGCCAAAAGCAGCGAGGAATATGGTGACGACACTGAATCCGGCGAGCATAGCAGACCGGAGCGAAACCACCAGGAGGGGTACCGTCTTGGAGGAGATGCATGTCTTTGACGCTCGCCATACGCGGTTTGTTCTAATCGCTGCCTCAGTCATCGTTGATGTTAGTGACCAAATTTTAGGGCTAATTTGTGCTAAATTGTTAAACTGGATTTGGAGGATGTGTAGACAGAGAAGGCTAAATAATAAATGGAGTGAAATAGCTTGATAGAAAAGATAGGTGTTGAGAGGAAAAGAAGTCGTGTATTGAGGAGCGGGTGAACAAACACAAAAGAGGCATAAGGGTTTTTTGTTTTACCGCTCATTTTATTCCATTAAGGAGTATTAAGTTGCCAGGTGGCAATTAGTGGATTAAATTTATGCCAAGTGGCACCAAAATGTTTTGTTTTAATATACATTATAGATTATAGATGTATTTCTAGATCAAGTGGTGGAAAACTTGTATATCTTTTAGGAGATGCAGGTTTAACTCCCATTTGTTGTAGAGTGGGGCGTTGGAGGGCAATGATAGAAAATCTAGGGAAATCTGAGTTCGATCCTTGAGCCAAACGGATTTTACTAGTAATTTCATCGTCGTGCTTATAGGCGGGTGGGTTACCAGGTTTTCTCCGGAATTGGTGGTGGACTCGGATTAATCTGTTTGGTCCAGTAGGTGCACCGAGAGTGATCGGGATTGATTATGTTGGCCGTTCAAAAATATTTAATGTATTTGATGCCACTTTAAGTTTGTAACCGAATTTTTTTATTTATTTAAATAACAGTGTCGACAAGACTTAGGGCATGTTTGTCAAAGCTTATTTTAACAACTTATTGACTTATTTACTTTTTGAAAAGTTAAAAGGTGTTTGGGTTCGCTTATTATGTGAGGGGGAAAAGTAAATAAGTCACTCTATCCTGACTTATTTACTTTTCCAAAAAGTCAATAAGTTATAAGTTGCTCCAAAATAAGCTTAGCCAAACATGCCCTTAAATTATTAGATGGATGGAAGTATGGATGAGCTCGGTACGGAATCAGTATCGAATTTCTTCAAAAGTGGGTACCGGTATCGGTACTGAATATACCCGGTACGGTTCGGTTAGGTACCGGTACAGTATCGATATTTGAGGGTAAAATCCGGTAAATACCGATACCAAAAATGTTAAAATTTAGTACCGAATCTGTATCGAAAATATACCTGGTTCAGTAAATTCGGTACCGATACCAGTTCGATATTAGTATCCGGTACCATTTGCTCATCCTTAGATGGAAGCATCTTTAAATTATTAGACCCATTAATTTATTTTTATTAAAATGCTTTAAATGGTAACATTGGCCCACCTCGCCAGTTTGAAAGAGTCCGCCTAGACGGACCAAATAACCACTCGGACAACATGCCTCTAGTGCAGTGTTGAAGTAATCGCTAGTCGCTAGTCGGGTGGTGGGGTGGAGACTAGTAATTAATCGGGGATTAATCGGAATTAATTGAGATTAATCGGTGTATAGTCAGGATTTTTACAACGATATCTAGGGCTGCAACCAAACCAAACAAACACGAACACGACCTTGTTTGTGTTCGTTTGTTAAGAAATATATGTGTTCGTGAACCGTTCACGAACACTTATCGAACGAGATTTTATGTTCGTGTTCGTTTGTTAAGGAAATGAACTTGTTCGTGTTCGTTTGTGTTTGTTTGTTAATTTTAGGCAACGAACTTTGACGAACACAAATGAGCACAAACTAATGTTCATGAACACAAATGGAAACAAACGAACACAAACAATCGTTCATGAACATAATATATAATATGCCGACACTTATTAGATATTTAATTTGTCGGCATTTTAAAGTATTTAAATAATTATAAAAACTTAAAACACTAATGAAGTATTGAACACAAATGAACACGTTACCGAACGTTCACGAACATAAACGAACGAACACGACCTCTGTTCATGTTTGTTCATTTAACTAAACAAACGAAATTTCTTGTTCGTGTTCGTTTGTTTAGTAAACAAACAAACACAAACGAACTTCCCGCCGAATGGTTCACAAACTGTTCGCCGAACGTTTGGTTCGTTTGCAGCCCTAACGATATCTGATGGGGTGTGGGTTTAAAATTAAGGTTTGGATTTCCAGATGGTGCCATGTGGGCACCGATGGGGATGCTCTAATTATATGGCTTCTTGTCAATTCTTACCCACATGTTATTACTGATTGTATTTCGGTTGGTAATATTTAAAAAAATCCATCGGAAATTCGTCAGTGAACAGTATGTTGTCGTTAATGATTCAGCTGGAAACGTAATCTTTTTTGACGCTCCAACATTAAATGATCAACGAATCCTGATCTTGGAAGTCATATAGTTGATATGAAGATTTTAGATTTCGTATGATTATATTTATTTGTACACAACAATACAAGTAAGGCATAGAGGTGAGGGCAAGACAAATTATAAAAAAAAGAGTTGAATTCGATTCTGCTCTATGAGGTTTGACAAAAACATCAATCAACCTAATTTCTTTCATTTATTGACCTATTTTTTTGTTAATCTTTTTAAAGCTTATGTTTTAATCCAAATCTTTATGAGCAGAAATTAAATATTGGATATGTTGCACGGATAGGTCCTTCTATAGTTCTATGTGTCTCAAAGCAGTTAGCGGGTTGAATTGGTGAACCCAAACATAGCCCGTATAAACCAATGGTTTTGCCGCTGGTTTCGCGACACTAAAATGTTAACACTAATGATTCTGTGACCTTTTATATTTTACAAAATAATATTTTACACACAAAAATGTTGTGATAAAATTTTACAATTAACATATCACGTATCATTAATTGTCACAAAAAGATTGTTAATATTTACTATGGTATAACTGAAATTATAGGTTTAATTTTAACTATAACCGAACCAACCTATCCATGCCTGCCATTAGTTTGTAATCGTATTGAGACATTGATAAATACTAGGTGTACACCCGTGTGAATACACTGGTTTGTTCTAATCACGATCGAAATCAAATACTAAAAAACATATTATAATATATTATTTAAATTCTTTTTGTTAGGTTACATATCTTTATAAAACAATGTTAAACATATGATCCGTCATAAATTATTAGATAAGGTTTGATATAGAAATAACCTAACTAATTGATAATATGTTCTCTAAAATTAAAGCATGACCTAATTTTATGTTGTCTATTAATAAAAAGATGACTTAATTTAAATAACCAAATGTCATTGAACAATTTAATAAAGCCCATATCTTTGATACTATTAACATTAAGAGAAAAATGAAATTTGCATCCCTGTGGTTTGTGTGAACATACAATACAATACAGAGACAAAACGTCATACCAACTTTTAATACATACAATACAGAGACAAAAGGTCATACCAACTTTGTAGACTTGACGGAACTTACAGACTCAATAACAAAAGACCGTAACATACAATACAGAGACAAAACGTCATACCACCACAAGCAATCGTGGATCTTTCCTGACGGGTGCACTTCGGAATGTAGCAAATATGAATGAATATAACTCCAGTGTAGCTAATTACATATCTGCCACTTAGGTTATATTCATTCATATGAATGAATATAACCCCAGTGTAGCTCTTCGATTTTCCTTGAAATTCCAGAGCTCGCTAATTACATATCTGCCACTGGGGTTATATTCATTCATATGCAATTGATTGTTCTGATCAATTACTTCCTTATGTGCACCGCACCATCTTCTAGGAGGTTGTCAAGTGTTCTCGCCTTCGTAGTTGGTATTTTGCGTATGTTTATATCAGCGGCCATTCTGTACAATATTTTCGCAAAAAACATCACAAAGAAACCTTGTTTTGATACTACTACGATAGCATAGAACAAAAACAAAACAAACAAACAAACAGAACAAAGCAAAACAAAACAAAAACAAAACAAAACAGAACAGAACAAAAACATCACAAACAAACCTGGAAAACTGAAATGAAAATACTCAAATCAACCCATTCACAAATATCTGATCATCATCATTATGCGGCATTCAGATTATCAAAGAACTAATTATCAAAAACTTATTATCAAAGAACTGATTATGAAAAACTGATTCACAAATAACTGATTATCATCATGATGCGGCATTCTGTTGGTACACTTTATGTGGACGCGACTCGACTCGGTTCGATTCAGTTCGGGTCGACTCGGTTAGGTCCGGCTCAAGCCCGAAGACACGACATTCCTCAGTCGTGCGCCCCAGTGTTCGACACGTGAAGCACGGAGCGCCGCAAGCAAAGTCCCGTTTACACATCACCATGACATCATCATTGTGATGTCATGGTGATGTCACAACCTTTGACTTATCTTGAAATTGTGCAAACATTTAGAACAGAAACGTGTCTGGGCCGTATCTAATTGATGTTGGGCTTTGACTTGTCTTTGGATCAAGCAACTTCATTTGGGCTTTGACTATCATATGGGCTTCAACTTAAACGACGAAACAAGTTTTAGAGTTAATATGTATGTCGACGAAACAAGGTGTGTTTCGTCGACTTTAGTGTTTCGTCGTACCTTTATGCGTTTCGTCGTAGTCTGGTCTGTGTCTAGTATAAATACCCCTCACAGTTTCTGTGTGAAACTGATGAGAGCTGTGAGACTTTGAGAGAGTCTGTAAAAACATTGTTTGTATATGTTTGGGTGGTTGTACTCATCCCTAATCAATATATATTGAATCTTTGGTTACGTGTGTGTATTACACTTTGTTTGGTTTGCACCGTCACGGGGATTCCGCACCCGTTACCGTGTTTGTGATAAACAAGGATAGGTTTTCGTTATCGATCCACCGGAAAAACGGGACTTACAAGTGGTATCAGAGCTTTGGCTCTAATCCTTGTTTAAAACCAAACATTGTTGTGTTTTAACAAGTTGTTTTAAGTGTTTTTCAGATTTTTGTTTTTGAAAGATTCATATTTTCTGGAAAAATACTTCTAAAATCAGTGTTTATGTTGTTGGTTTGCTAAAAGTTTGTTCAAAAACCTTGTTTGTTTGAGTGTTTACAAATTAGGATTTGGTTTTTGTTGAAAGTTTTAAGCAAAATCGTGTCTCGGAAAATTATTCGGTGACCGGAATCTTCAAATATTCATCGTGTTCTTCAGTTGTCTTCAAACTGTTCTTGAAAATTTATATTGTTTGATCTTTGTTTGGAATTTTATTAAAGTGTTATAGATTATAATATACTTGTTTGAAATTTGTGTCCTGTAAATGATGGCTGGTGTGTTGAAAATAGTTGTCAAAAAGTATGGTAATTGTTGAGTTGGTTGAAAATTGTGGAGTGTGTCAGTAAGAGATAAGGCTTGTTGAAAATATCTCACCAAAAGATAAGATCAAAAGCAGTTTCGTCGAACATCAGATATACAATCTGTTTCGTCGACATTTAATATAATATTATGTTTCATCGAGCATTATCCAATTAAATCAAGTGTTTCGTCGAACTCAAATTTAACCAATCATTTTCGTCGAATATAATTCAGTTTTTTCGTTTATCATAAATTTGTTTCGCCGAAGTACACATCATCAATCAGTTTCGTTGCATAACAATATATTTATGTTTCGTCGACCATTTATCACAACAGTTTCGTCGATCAACATATCATTCACTTTCGTCGATAGCGTTTCGTCGAGATTGTTGTCAATTTTAAACAGAAGGTTTGCAAAAGTGTGATAACAGTCTGTTTTCAAGAGTGTGATCAGTTTTTCACATACATACATCAAATATGAGTTGTACTAGCCCTTGGGATTGGAGTATGGATCCACAACCAGCTCAAAAATAGATGTTGATGGCCGAATATATGACAAGTACCATACCTAAACAACAACAGTCAATAAGTTCAAGTCAATGGGCAATGGTGTCGAATCAAAATCAGAGCATTCAAAATATTTTGCTTAGTGAGAATGAGACGGGTAGCAACAATCGCCCGCCAAAGCTGAATCACATGAACGACTATCCATCATGGAAGGGTCGTTTCCATAATTACGTTCAAGGGCAAAACACAGAATTATGGACGTGCTTCACCTCTGCATTTAGTGAAGCTCTTGAAGAAGCAGGATCAAATGCGACAACTTTCAATAATATGCAAGAAGCCGACAAAAAGGCATATGATCTGGAGAAGTAGGCGTATGCTATTCTCACTCAGGCACTTCACAGAGACATCTTTCATCAATTCTCTTATTGTAAGAACACGAAAGGTTTATGGGATGCATTGGTAGCGAGAGGAGAAGGAAATGCGGCCACACGGAAGACGCGTCAGGATTTACTAAAGAAGGAGTTTGAAGGGTTTATGTTTTTGCAGACTGAAACATTGAATGAGATGATAACTCGTTTTTATCATTTAATTAGTGAAATGATTTCTTACAAGGTTGTTGTATCTTCACAGGAAATAGTCGCACGGTTTGCTAATGCTCTACCACCAAAGTGGAGCCCATTCATTGAGTTGTTAAAGCATACAGGTGTATTGGATACTGTCAGTATCTATGAGTTTGTTCAAAAGCTGGAGAACAAGGATGCAGAAGAAATCAGAAAAGCTAAACTAATTCCTGTCCCTCAAAATCCAGAGATGTACTTTGGAGGGATTGCTCCTGCTGCTAGTACAAGCCAGCAAACAAAGATACAAACAGCTTATGTGTCAAATGCTTTCGACCCAAGATCCTATTTTGGAGGAGTAGCCACACCTCAACCCCAATTTGACATAAATGCCTATCTTCTGAAACCTCAAGTTGCACCACCCCAACCCCAATTTGATCCAACTGCCTATTTTTCTAAACCTCAAGTTGCCACACCTCAACCCCAATTTGATATAAATGCCTATCTTCCGAAACCTCAAGTTGCCACACCTCAACCCCAATTTGATCCAACTGCCTATTTTTCTAAACCCCCACCATAAGCCCAACCACAACAAGCCTTCTATGGTAACAAACCTGATACTTCAAATCTTTCCAAAGTGAGTGTAGAAGCTGCACGGGATCACATTAAAATTCTTACCACTATGGTTAATGCCTACAGCAGATTAGTCGCAAGTTAAATTGGCAACATTAATTTGACAAACGAAGACTATCAGCAGATAGACAGGGACGAAATGGAGTTAATGGATATCAAGTGAGCGTTTGCTAGCACTGTGAGAAGGGCAACAGATTATATGCGCAGAACGGGGAGAACCAGCTTGGAAAGCAAAAGGGATACCAAGTACGGGTTTGACAAGGGTGCTGTCACATGCTTTAATTGCGGTGAAAAGGGTCACTTCAAACGTGAACGCACGCGACCGAGCAAACAAGGCAACCAACAAGGCAACCAAAATCCCTTCCAAAATCAAACAAGTACTTCAAATCAAGCTAACAATGAAAGAGGGATAGTAGCTGCTAACAACCAAACCAACCAGTCAGGGCCTTCAAACCCCAACCAAGCATTGATAGTTTAAGCTGATGAAGGATGTGATTGGTCCGTACAGTTAGGAGGAGGAAATGCATGCTATGCGAAGATCATCAATCACATCAAGCATGTTCACAGGGAAGAGTTTTCTGAAATTGATGATAGCTCGGGATATAGTGGGAGTTCAGATGAAGAAAGCTCGAATGCGGGATATTATAATTCTGAAGATGGATCTTTCTCTTCTCAGACTGCCTTTATGGCTAATGTCACAGCTTCTACAAGTCAGGTAAAATCTGAAACTCCTAGCATATGTAGTTATTGTGCTGATATGAAACATGAATGTGATAGAGTGAAACTTGAATGTGATACGATTCATAGTCACAATCAGAGTTTGGTTATTGAACTGTCAAAGTACAAAGAGGCAAACATGGCCTTAGCTCGCAATGAAAAGGAGTTTAAAACAGTTATTGAAACCCAAAAGAAAAGTGTTTCCGAATTAACAAAAACTGTTTTCAACAAACAAATTGGTATTAATAACTACATTAATATCATTGAGGAAACCAAGAAAGAGCTAGCCGTGGCCAAGTGTGAATATGAAGCGATCAAGCTCAAATTGGAGAGTTATTCTAACTCCCGATATGTGCTCGATCACATCATTGACGTTCAGAAAATAAAGGGAAACGTTAAAGGCGTTGGTTATAGGAAGTGTCCACCCCCTTTGAGACACGACTATACCAAGTCGCCCGATGAAGAGGATATGCCTCGGTATGAACCCAGTGTGCCTCTTGATTATGAGGAAGTTACTACTGGCCTAGGGTTCAAACCGGACAATTCATCAGAGGGCTCTTCTGATAACAAAGAAAAGTCATCATGTGCCTCAAATCAAAGTCCTCCAACCATTGAGGACTATGATTCTTCAGATGATGAATCAGATGTGAATGACCAGGATGAATCACTTGATGAGACGAAAGGAGTAGAAATTCCAATTGAGAATCATATTCTTTGTGATCCTCATACTCCTGTCGTGCAACCTGTTGCCAAGCAAGTGATAGATCCTGTCAAGGATGTCAAAGATGACAATGAATGTGTGCCTGCTGTTAAGAGCAATGACTTGTTGTATACTTTAGTCGGTGATAGTAAAATTTATTCAGACAAAGATTTTCCAATCAAAAACGTCAATCAATCTTTGATTGACAAAGTGTTTGAAGATAATACAAGAAAATTTTTGGGAAAGACAATCCCTGAAAAACAAAAATCACTGACAAAGCAACAACCTGTTGCTTCTAAGGGTAAACAACAGCAACAAGGAGCTCCAAAGCCAAAGGCTAAGGTTGAATCAAAAGGAGCTCGTTACAAGAAGAAAGCAAAAGATGTCAAGTTTGTAGAATCAAGGGGTACTGATAAAATTGAGACTTTTGAAAACAAATCAAACACCGATTTTATCCAACAAGTCAAGATTTTAAAACGTAACAGCCAAAACAATTACACTCAACATACAAATGGGTGTGATGAAAGAGCAAGTACCTCAGGTTCTACGGGTTCGACATTTGTTGGTCGAACAGATTCTCCTAAGTTTGTTGAAAGGAGAACTTGTTTCAAGTGTGGGACGTTTGGGCACATCATTAAAGACTGCACAAACTCGCCCAAACCAAATTTTGTTGATAGAGCCCCCTCTGAACAAGGTCACTCACAACGTCGTCCTGTTTCTCCAAAACATGATAAACGCACTGTTAAAGAACAGGAAACAAAACAACGACGTAAAAATGTGAAGGTGATTGAAAAGGCGTTAAAACCGGAGGTTATCCAAACAAGGTCTGTTATGTTAGAAATTAAAAATGAAAAACAAAAATAGATTTGGAAACCAAAGTCGGTAACTGTTTCAGAGGAAGCTCAATCCATTCCGAATCATCAGGAAATCGAAGTCACAATCCTCGATGATGAAGGGCGACCCAAGTCTGTTAAGGCTTGGGTCCCCCTCTCCAACTAATCTCTGAGTGAGTGTGCAGGATATTCCAGGAGGAACTTTCGATAGTCATAGGATTATTGATAGTGGAATATTCATGCACAAGATCGGCGACAAAAGATATTGTTGCCTTGGATGGAGAGAAGAAAAAGAAAAGAAGACAGAATTGTCTGTCGAAAGAAATTGAAAGCTTCGACAAAATGAAAATCATTCCAAAGTTTGATTGTTAAAGGCTTTGATAAGGTCCCCAGGATAGATTCAAAACAAAATGTACGCACCTGCAGCACGTCTGAAGTTCAAAATCAACAAGATGAACGTGCAGTATACATTTCTCCGTGGTGTGATTGAAGAAAATGTGTTTGTTGAACAAACTAACCGGGTGTGCGGATGCCTTGGCGTGGATTGAACAACCGCACACTACTTCTCAAGAGAAAGACAAAGACCTTCGCTGGTGCAATGTGGAAGACCAGCCGGACCCAAAGGTTTCTGATCTTGTTGCTGTGAAGAGATTTCTCAGTAGCTACAAAATCGACTTTGAAATCCACACCGGGTGGATATCCAGTTTGGGAGAGCGCTCAGATTCCTGGCAATGCACGAAGCAGTTGCAGGATACGGTTTTAAATTTCTAATCTCTCCTATACTTGTCGATATTTAAGCTGCTTTATGAATTATTGTTATCTCGTACAGCACTCTTTGACCTGACACGTTGAACTCGAATATCACTTCACACGTGATTGTTTTTAATATGAAACTTGTCAATGTTGTCATGGTCCGCACCGCTTACCGGCGTGCCAACTCATTTTTCCAAAATTCGATAAATCATTTCTGATTAAAAATTAATTTTGGTAAACGGCATTGAGGTAAAACATGAGTTAACCAACATCGGGAAATCGTTTTTGTAAATACCTTCGTGTCTTTTAAATTTATCTTAGTTAGTTGATTTTAGGGGGAGTAAATCCAAATTTGAAAAATTCAAAAACATCGAAAAATTTCAAAAGCGCAAAAACAATAGAAAAACAAAATTGAGTTTCCTGGCGAGCAAAAGAGAAAATGATAGTACATCAGTGGTCTGTCTAAACCTCTTTAAACTGAAGTGCAAAATGAAAAACGATATGCAGCTCTATATAAGATGTATCGGTAGGCTCACAATCACTTTAAAGTGTGCAGGGTGATATAAACCTTAAATCGACTGAAGACCAGGTGGGAACCGCACATTGGCATATGGTCTTAGTACTGAAATTTCGTTTGATTGATTGTCGAGGTTCTGAGATATTCGGTCTTTATGCTGTCTTATCATCTGGGGTATCATGGTTGTATCTTTTACCCAAAAATAACGGAGACGAAGTCTAGATCTTCCAAGATACTATACATACGTGTACATATTGCATTCGACCTCAATAAGTGATCAACAATCACATGTCCAAACAAAACAAATGATAATATATCACAGATTCCTTGCGGGAGTCAAGTTCGTCTCTTTGCTGTACGAAAGTACTGACCTGTTCACGGACTTGCTCCTGTGCCTTCATGCATTTGAAAATCAAGTTCCTCATCAATAAGTGATTCTATCACATAGGGCTTGTTTTCAACCTAAATAAGTGAGTTTCTCACATCTTTTATACGGTCAAACAGATGATAATCAGTATACTCACCGGTAAGATGAACCCTCGTGCATACCTTGATACGGGAATGTGTCGTGTGTGGATGAACACCGGTCGGTAAGTATAAATCATACCTAATCGTATCCCCTCGCCATGATTACATCTGATAAGTTGAGCTTATGTGGACAACAATACCGATAATTGTTATAGGATGCCTATCTAAATGTTAACTAATTGAACAAAAAGAGTGTTTTGGCGTGACCGTACACTAATATGATTCTCTTACCCTCGAAACTCGCAAAAAGAATGTTTGTAAATATTTATTTATTGCTTTCAGTTTCGGTATCTTTGTATATATTTATTTATTGCTTTCCGTCTTTACATTTGAAAAATGAAAAATTCCAAAAAAAAAAAATTAGGTGTGTTTTAATATAAACTTTATAAAATCCAAAAAGATTTTGATTCTAGTTTATTTTTGATTGATCGATGTTGGAACTCGAGTCTATCCTGCCCAAAATCCTGATCGTAAGCCGGAAAACAGTTGCACCTTCATAAACTGTCGAAGTTAACAAGTTTTGAAAGTTAAAGGACTAAAATTGAATAATTTGTTAAACTTTCAAACTGTTGTCGGTCGGTGTTTGATTGAGATTTGATCTCATATGTGTCATTTGTTTAAATGTTAACTATATTGCAAGCGGTTGTTCTCATTACGCGTTTAGCTTTCTTGCATGTGCAGATGCTAAAGGAGAGGAGAACATGTTCGATGACAAGCCGTAAAGTGAAGACATGACGTTGATGCAATCAGAAGATCAAGATGATCGGATTGCAGTTGATCACTCATCAACACCACAAGGATCTAAATCATTGAAGATCAAAAGATTCACGGGCATAACTCAATGAAGAGTTCATTCTAAGGGGGAGTTTGTTAACACACTACCTAAATGAAAAGGGAGTTTGTTGATACACTTTCTACTTACGACGCGTGAAGACTTTGAAGATCCTCCGACATGAAAGACACGGAAGACGAACCTCATGAGTAGCGTCCAAGGGGGAGTTTGTTGGTACACTTTATGTGGACGCGACTCGACTCGGTTCGATTCGGTTCGGGTCGACTCGGTTAGGTCCGGCTCAAGCCCGAAGACACGACATTCCTCAGTCGTGCGTCCCAGTGTTCGACACGTGAAGCACGGAGCGCCGCAAGCAAAGTCCCGTTTAAACATCACCATGACATCATCATTGTGATGTCATGGTGATGTCACAACCTTTGACTTATCTTGAAATTGTGCAAACATTTAGAACAGAAACGTGTCTGGGCCGTATCTAATTGATGTTGGGCTTTGACTTGTCTTTGGATCAAGCAACTTCATTTGGGCTTTGACTATCATATGGGCTTCAACTTAAACGACGAAACAAGTTTTAGAGTTAATATGTATGTCGACGAAACAAGGTGTGTTTCGTCGACTTTAGTGTTTCGTCGTGCCTTTATGCGTTTCGTCGTAGTCTGGTCTGTGTCTAGTATAAATACCCCTCACAGTTTCTGTGTGAAACTAATGAGAGCTGTGAGACTTTGAGAGAGTCTGTAAAAACATTGTTTGTATATGTTTGGGTGGTTGTACTCATCCCTAATCAATAGATATTGAATCTTTGGTTACGTGTGTGTATTACACTTTGTTTGGTTTGCACCGTCACAGGGATTCCGCACCCGTTACCGTGTTTGTGATAAACAAGGATAGGTTTTTGTTATCGATCCACCGGAAAAACGGGACTTACACATTCAGATTATCAAAAGCTGATTATGAAAAACTGAAACAAAAAAACCAAATCAGCCCTCTGTTTTTCACAAAAACATTCACAAATAACTGATTATCATCATCATGCAGCATTCAGATTATCAAAAACTGGTTACCGAAGACATTATCAAAATCTAATTATCAAAAACTGAAACCAAGATATCCAAATCAACCCTCTGTTTTTTGACAAAAAAACATCACAAACAAACCTGGAAAACTGAAATGAAAATACTCAAATAAACCCATTCACAAATATCTGATTATCATCATTATGCGGCATTCAGATTATCAAAGAACTGATTATCAAAAACTTATTATCAAAGAACTGATTATGAAAAACTGATTCACAAATAACTGATTATCATCATGATGCGGCATTCAGATTATCAAAAGCTGATTATGAAAAACTGAAACAAAAAAACCAAATCAACCCTCTGTTTTTCTCAAAAACATTCACAAATAACTGATTATCATCATCATGCAGCATTCAGATTATCAAAAACTGGTTACCGAAGACATTATCAAAAACTGAAACCAAAATATCCAAATCAACCCACTGTTTTTTTGACAAAAAACATCACAAACAAACCTGGAAAACTGAAATGAAAATACTCAAATCAACCCATTCACAAATATCTGATTATCATCATTATGCGGCATTCAGATTATCAAAGAACTGATTATCAAAAACTTATTATCAAAGAACTGATTATGAAAAACTGATTCACAAATAACTGATTATCATCATGATGCGGCATTAAAATTATCAAAAGCTGATTATGAAAAACTGAAACAAAAAAACCAAATCAACCCTCTGTTTTTCACAAAAACATTCACAAATAACTGATTATTATCATCATGCAGCATTCAGATTATCAAAAACTGGTTACCGAAGACATTATCAAAAACTGAAACCAAAATATCCAAATCAACCCTCTGTTTTTTGACAAAAACACATTCACAAATAACTGATTATCATCATGATGCGGCATTCAGATTATCAAAAACTAATTATCTAAAACTGAAACCAAAATACCCAAGTCAACCCTCTGTTTTTCACAAAAACATTCACAAATAACTGATTATCATAAACTGAAACCAAAATATCCATTCAACGCTCTGTTTTTTCACAAAAACATTCACAAATAATTGATTATCATCATCATGCGGCATCCAGATTATCAAAAACTGAAACCAAAATACCCAAATCAACCCTGTGTTTTTTCACAAATAAGTGTTTCACTATACGTAGCTGATTATCATCATCATGCGGAATTCAGATTATCAAAAACTAATTATCAAAAACTGAAAGCAAAATACCCAAATCAATCCTCTGTTTTTTCACAAATAACTGATTATCATCATCATCATGCGGCATTCAAATTATCAAAGAACTGATTATCAAAAACTTATCACCAAAATACCCAAATCAACCCTATGTTTTTCACAAAAACATCACAAATATTAAAAACATATATAGATAAGATAAAGATACAAACCTCTGTTTTGAAGATGAAGATTGATGAAGATGATGAAGATGGATGAAGATGAAGATGATGATGACTATGATCGGTGTTGGGAGTTGAGAGAGAGATTAACATCAAGATTTTTTTAGAAGTGTGTGATGATGAGAAGTGTGATGATGATTATAAAAAGCAATTATAAAAATTTCTCAGTCACCTCTAGATATATAGATTTAATAATTATTATTTATATATTATAATATAATTAAATTATTTTTCATAATTATTTTTTAAATAGTAGATATTATTATTTAAAAAAATATATTTAAAATATTAATTATAATTTATATAAACAGTGGGCTCATTTTATATATTATAATATAATTAAATTATTTTTCATAATAATTTTTTAAATAGTAGATATTATTATTTAAAAAAATATATTTAATATATTAATTATAATTTATATAAACAGTGGGCTCTTTTAACCCCGCGAGCCGGCTTGAGCTCGATAAGTGAACCATAGGCTCAAGCTCGTTTACTAAATAAGCTCCTTGTTAGGCTCGGGCTGAAGCTCGTTTAAGTTTGCCTTGTTTCAGTCTTTTATTAACCAAGCTCGAGTTGCTCAGTTCGTTCACATCCTGTAAACTTTTTTCAGCCCCTTTGGCTCACTTTGGGTGTTCTCATTACCTCCCAATCTATACCCCTAAATATGTAACAGGCTTAAGGTTAGCAATATTATACCTCATGAACTAAACTCTACGCAATTTTAATTATCAACAATTTTCATCAGCAATTTTATTATACCTCATGCACTAACCGGTTTTTCCTGAAGAATTGTTGTCCAGTCTGTTTAATGTGGTGTCAATTGTATTGTTATTCCGCTTCTTCGCTATATTAACACATTAAAATCTTAAAACATAAAAGCAAACAAAATGTTCCAAAAAAAACAAAACATAAATAGTTAGTTATATGCTACCAACCTTGAAGTGTTGCACCACAACCTCCACATGTGTACACCAGTTTGTTGCTTATGAAACTAACCGTCATCGTAATCGGCAAATTGTTGTTATCATCAAAACACGTTTAAGAGAAAAGTAAACTAAATGAAACTAAGTGTCGTCATAATCAGTAAATTGCTTATGAAACTAACCGTCATCGTAATCAGCAAATTGCTATTACCACCTGATCTGTAGAAGACAGTTGCTTCTACCTTAATATCTTCACACTCACTCTGTATCAATGGCAACGATGATTCAACTAAATTCACAGTAAACTAGCAACACGAACACCTGTAAAAGAAAACACAGGAATCAGTTACAAACGTCAATTTATATGACCGACCTACAAACAAAAAATTGGAAAACTTACCGGCATCATCACATACAGCTAAATAGGCATCTCAGACCAACAAAACTCCATTTTCTTGTATAGATGTAACAACAATTATACACGATCACTTTTCAAAACCTTAATCAACAACACAATGTCAGCGAAGGTAAGTGATAGTGAAGTTCCAAAAACATTTGCAATTTCAGAATGCAAGGCTCAGATTGTGAATAAAGATGATAACACCATAGCTGCAAGAGAGGTTGCATGAACAACTGCCATCCTACAACCTTGTCATACCATAATGCTATATTCATCCAATTTTTACTCAGATCTACAAAATCATCATAGCCTCATTTTGAAAGGACTTTTGTCAAATACATTTTACATTCATTTTTATTCACCATCACAGTCAACACGAAATGATTTACTAAACCATACAAATGATTGCAAAATGTCAGACCTCGTGTATATTCAGGCCGACATTTCCTTCAACGGAAATGCATCTAAGTTACCATAAAGTGCCTGGAACCCTGGCTTACTACCAAAACCCTCTGTGGAAGCTTTGTAAATTAAACCCTAGAGTTTGAATCGAAATCGCCTGTGATGAAGAATAGAGAAGAAAGAGAGGAATAGAGAAGAAAGAGAGAAATGTGCGCTATAAGTTTGAATCGAGAAGAAAGAGAGATTTGAAATGATTACTTCTGATGTGGATTAAATAGCCAAACAACTCCACATGCATTTTCATATTTTGCCTCCTAAAAAAAAGAAAACTTCTTCAATTTAATAACAAATAAAAAAACAGATTATATATACATAATATTATAAAAAATTCGGAATTATGACATCAGCGGAGTCAAGGTGGCATACCTAATATAATGACACGTAAGCAAAGTGAGATCATCATCTAAGCTCCTTTAATAGATAGCAATAGATAGATAGATAGATATATCACCACTCTGGGAGCACCGTCAAACATAGAATTCTTAGAAAACACCATAGTTTTAGTCTCAGGTGAGAACCATCTCATCAACATCATTGACTGAATATCGCGTGCTATTCCAAAATGTTGTCTTATGTGACAGCAATGGCATAATCATCGGCCAAACATGGATTACAGCGAACACTACCTAGCACAGCCGCGAACAGCAGCCGACAACAATGCTTTATATGTTGCAACAGTACGCCAGATCTCACAATCGTAACCTCAGATGACAAAATCATCTTCTTCGGTCTGAATAGATACGTTCAAGTTGTTTTGCGCATTAAATGTACCTGTGAGAAGTAATCAAATATCCATCTCTCTCTTTCTTCTTGACATTTTAATCTACAAAATCATCATAGATTCATCTTGAAAGGACCCTTTAATATACAAAATCATTATATACAATATTATTTTTTTCAAAATGCCAGGCTCAGATTGTGCATAAAGATGACAACACCATGGCTGCAAGAGAGGTTGCATGAACAACTGCCATCCTACAACCTTGCCATACCATAATGCCATCTTCATTCAATTTTTACTCAGATCTACAAAATCATCATAGCCTCGTGTTGAAAGGACAATAAAAATGCACTTTGCATTCATTTTTATTCATCATCACAGACAACACTAAATGATTTGCTACAGTAATACAAATGATTTGAAAATCTCAGACTCAGCTGAGAAGCATCTCATATACAAATCGAGGCTGAATATACCTTAGGTAACATCGATCTAATTATCATCAACCAAACATCGATTACACAAACGCTACCTAGAACAGCCGCGAACGGCAGCCGACAACGATTTGGGCATGTTGCAACAACACGCCAGATCTCGCCATCATAGTCTCAAATGGCAAAAGCATCTAAGGTGAACAAAACTGAACCGATCAATTTTCAAAACAGTTCAAAATTCAGATGATACAACTTTAGGTAATAACCTGTTTTTTTAGGAGGCAAAATTTGAAATGCATAGGAGTTGTTTTGGCCATTTAATGCACTCAGAACTAATCATATCTCCTTCCAACTCTCTATTTCTTCTCTATTCATGGTGAAGTTGCAAAACATTTATATTGTTAAACAGTGAGGCTCAGATTGTGCATAAAAATGACAACACCATAGCTGCAAGAGAGGTTGCATGAACAACTGCCATCCTACAACCTTGCCATACCATAATGCTATCTTCATTCAATTTTCACAAAGTTTGCAAAATCATCATAGCCTCATGTTGAAAGCACAAGAAAAGTGCACTTTGAATTCATTTTTATTCATCAACACAGTCAACACTAAATGATTTGCTAAAGTAATACAAATGATTTGAAAATGTCAGACCTCGTTTATATTCGGGCATACGTTTGCTTCTTCATAGTTTTAGTCTCAGGTGAGAAGCATCTCATCAACATCATTGACTGAATATCTGTTAGGTGACATCGATGTAATTATCATCAACCAAACATCAATTACACCCAACACTACCTAGAACAGCCGCGAACGGCAGCCGGCAAGGATTAGGGCATGTTGCAACAACACGCCAGATCTCGGCATCATAGCCTGAGATGACAAAAGCATATAAGGTGATCAAAACTGAACCGATCAATTTTCACCATCAAAAAAATCATAATTGAATCTTAATGTAACAACACATACAGGGTCATTCAACACAATTGAGATGATACAGGTTCAGGTAGTAAAAAGAAATCATCTGGTGTAGAAGCAACCAATGAGAGTGTTTTGATGGAATTTTTAGGAGGGGTCGATGACATTGTCGAGGGTTGTCAGGAAATGCTATCACTTTGCATTTCCTGACAACCTCGACAACGTCACCGACCCCTCCAAGTTTTCAACCAACACTCTCACTGGTTGCTTCTTCAACAGAGGTCATCCTCTAATCTCCCTTAATAGCTAAGAACGTGACACGAAGACAAATCGAGGTCATCCTCTAATCTCCCTTAATAGAATCCTGAATTAAAACCGTTACTATATAAAATTTGATAAACTAAATTTGATCAATTTAATTGATTTGAGATAAAGAAAAACGAAAACTGATGCATTATTTAGTAAATGAATTAAACTTTCAACTGTTGTTAAAAGCAACCATTTTGATGCAGTGAAAACGGGCTGCAGTTGAAATGCACAATTTTTTTGTATAGTAAATGATTTAAGCAACAATTTTTTTTGTACAGAATTAAACAAAATAACTCAAGATGAGCACTTTAAACGTAGTTAGGCAGCCTTTGTTTTAGACATTGACAGGTAAACAAAATAACTCAGCATACATAACCCCCCCTAACTTTAACATTTTTATTTATTTTCCTTATTATCATGTCCTGTCACAGAATCATACAAGTTCCAATAATCAATTAGTCTTACATTAGATACAGTCTACCTACGCAAGAGACATCAATTAGTTTGAGCAAATAGAAAGGATCTTTAAATTACCTAAATACCTAATTTCATGAACTAAACTCTACGCAATTTTAATTATCAATAATTTTCATCAACAATTTTATAATAGAGATCTTGTACCTGATAGAAGACAGTTGACAGCAGAGCTCTATGAAAACACTACATGTAATGAAAAACCCCAAATTAGAACCCTAATTTCTAAAATACAGGAAATTACCACAAATATTAAAGGATTACATACCAAGATTTGGCCATTTTGAGTACACTTGAGGAACATCCTCTTCTTCTAAACCTGGCAGCACACACCAAAACCTCACAAATCAACACAGTCCGAAGCGTTTGTATTCACCAAAACAGTCCGAACCGTTTGTATTCACTCTTTCTCAAAATACAACGAATCTATTCAATATTTCAAACCTCTAATAAAAAAATCAACAGTTAGGTCAAAAATAAAGCTCAAATCCTTAACCTAATTAAAATCTATACTCTTAAATCAGTTAAATCTATTCAAAATAAATACATCAAAACATCTAAATAAGTGCAAACAAACTTACAAACACACTTAAATCAGTTAAATCTATTTAAAATTTCAAACATATTTTGATAAATCAACTATTAGGTTAAAAATTAAAGCTCAAAATAGTTAAATCAGTTAAATACCTTAGGGTTTGTGGATCTACACATATATGAAACAAATTCAGCAATTGAAGGTCGCCACCATCGTCGCTTCTGCAATCCGAAACACCGCCATCATCCTCTTCGTTACCAAATCTATACATGTCAGAATTTATCTTCTTGTTGATCTCTGAATCATTAGACCATTGATCTCTGAATTCATCTTCTTGTTCTCCGTCAGAATGAATTAACTTTCTTGATTGACACCCCTTCTTTTCCGATATTTGAGAGAGAGAGAGAGATGCACGCTTGAAAAGAGAGCTTGAATTTTGAACCAAAGCCACAAACCAACACGGTTTCGGTGTGTTCTTTACAGAAGTGTTGCACGGTTGATCTGAAATTCATAAAATTTGAACTTTTTTGTAACTCAGAAGTGTTGATCTAAATGCCGATCTTGAAACCGTAGATGAATTTTGAAAGATAGAGGCACTCTGGATTTGAGAGAGAGAGGTTGAAATTTGAAAATGGAGCTATATTTGAGAGAAAGAGGGATTGAAATTATGATTTGAAATTTGAAAATGACTCCAAAACCATCAGGGATTGAAATTATGTATTAAATAAATGAAATGAATTTTAAAATCTGAATTATGATGTCATATTAAAATCGGAATTATGATGTCATCAAATCCTATGTGGCATACCTAATATCATGACACGTTAGCAAAGTGAGGTCATGCTCTAAGCTCCTTTAATAGATAGTATAGATATAATATTTCTTATCTCTAGATGAGACCATAGACATGCATTAGCAGTATAACCTCAATATGGAATTTAGAAATACAGCCGAATCAAGTTGTTATTAAGCTCTTATTTTACAATTGACCCCAACTAAGTTTAGTTTCATCGCCGACAAGAAATTAATGATTGTGCTTTTCTTGTGTTTTATTTTTCTTAGGGTGAACGGGGCGTACAGCAGGGAGGGCATCGGTGACCCTATCCACCGATCGGGAACACCGCCGCCATCCCTGCGGTGACCCGATTCGGGGAAGGGATTCGGGGGGAGTTCACCGAAGAAGGTGAGGGTAGTTGGTGGGGCCAGCCACACTTTCAGCCAATCACTCATTTTCTTTTTTTTTTTTTTAAATAAAAAAATAAGTCACCTAAGAGGGGAGTGGCGCCATCAAATTGGGGTATGAGGGGAGTTTAAGAGGGGAGTTGACGTGGCATAACCTGATTGGGTGTGCGTAAGAGAGAGGACTCCCCTCTTAGGGGAGTGCCCCCCTCACCCTTAGTTTGTAAAAATAAACTAAACGTCAAAAGCTATGAATGTGTTTCATTCAACTTTTAATATTTGTTAATTATATGCTTGAAAGTTTGAAAGTTTGACATCATCCTTTAATATGATCAGTAAATAATTTACACACACGTATATTTCGTGAAAATACAAAAATATGGTTAAAAACCATTCAAATTCAATAAATAAATAAATAAATTTATCATTATTGTTCGATTACAATATTAGAAAATAAAGTTACACTTTTAATTTTGTGTATAATTGTAAATAAAAAAATTTCACATGTACAAGTTTGCCATTAAGTAAATTTGTTTATTTATACACGTGTAAAAAATTATTAAGAGTGATTTTAAGAGAATAAATTATTAAAAAAATATTTTTTAGTATTGTATTTAAATTATAACAGAAGTCCTCGTTAGCCGGCCAATTTTTCTTCTTTTTGCTGGAACTTTCCTCTTACACCTTACCGTGGTATAGATCCAACAAGTTTCATCTGGCAAGGTGTCTTTTTTCCTCTCTTTTTCCTGGCGAACGTCCTCTTTGGTTATAAGGAGAAAACCCACTCCAGTTGACTAAACCCTGAAAACTCACACATGTGGCTAGGATTGATCCACATTTGAATTTAGATTGAAAGGAGGCAAGGACATAACAGTCATTTTCTTTCTTACCTTTTGAGATATGTGATGTGTGTACACATGTAGACTTTTCAACTTTTGCTTTTTCCTACAACATTTGTCCTATATCATTTTCTTGTTTTATTCAAGAGACTTACTCTTAATAGTTTTGCAATTAAAAAAATATTGGATATAATCATGTAGTCACTTTTTATTTGGGAAAAGATAGTTTATGTTAGTGTCTACTTTTTCTATGTGGTTACATCATACAATTTTTTATTTTTTCTCATGTTACACAAAATCTTCACACCATTTACATAGAAATGGTACATTATATAACTATGCAATGTCAAGGTATTTTTTTTGTACTATTTTAACAAGCTATGTTTTTTTACTAACTAGGACTTCTTAATACGTTATAACAATTTTACAGTATGATTCATGTTCATTAAGGTAACAAAAAACAAAACGTTTAACATGAGTACATAATACAAAACCCACATGTTATACTAGTTTCATTACACCAATACATATGTCCCTATTAAGGTACCTATTGAGGTAACCTTAGTTTTTTGATGTAATGCTTTTGTACTTATCTAAGATACATCATCTAAACACATCTGTACAAATTATGTTTTTTTTCTCATGTTACACAAAATCCTCACCAGGCTTTTTTTTGTAATGTTACTTTTTTTATTAAAAAACTAGAACTTTTTTATTAGAGACCAACCCCTATAGGTACGTTGCATTTTTTTTAAATAATATTACATATCATAGCTAGGAAATTGAGGCTATACACCACATCCAAAAAGAAAAAATATAGGGGGTAAGGGGAGAGGCTTGTCATGATGGTACATTGAGAAGTGAAATAAAAATGCCACTTACGGTTTTTTGTGTTACATAAATAATGCCAGTTACGTTTTTTTGTGTTACATAAATAATGCCCGTTACATTTTTTTTGTAACAATCAAATCAAAAATGCTTGTTATATTTTTTTGTGTTACATAAAAAATGTAACAATCAAAGCAAAAATGCATGTTATATTTTTTTGTGTTACATAAAAAATGTAAAAATCAAAGAAAAAAATGCAATTTACAAAATTTTGCCCCCACAAATGTTAAGGTGCAACATTATTATATAACCTAACAACGCATACAACACACTTGTTCCCTAAAAAACAAACTACTTAAGTTACAAAAATACTTTTTTCTTTTCTTTCAAATCCTCTGCTGGTGTGTCCGATTCACTGTCTTCCAACACTGTTACAAAATAAATTGTCAAACATAAATGTAACAAGCCATCTAACAATTTAATGTTACATACCAATTAGTTTCTTTTTTATTTTCTATTTTTTTAGAAACCCGCTTTTGTTTGTGAAAAAGGAGTTCTAACTTATAAAATAACCAAAAGAACAAAAATAAATATGACTGTTGCTTTTATTTTAAATTAATTGTCAAACATAAATGTAATCTTTTCTTCTCAATAAAACAATTTTTGATCATGTATTCACCCAAAAAACTGTTGTATCCAAGCGATTAAGAAAACCCAAATGGGTATAAAGCAATCGAGCATTTTGAAAAGTCTTAAAAAACCCTATAATCTCTATTATAAAACTCCATAATTCTGAATAGCTAAAACAAAGTTGATAATTTTAGTCAACAAAGAAGCGACGCACCTGAAATCCTCTCGTTTTTAGCCTGATTTTTTTCCGGCGGTGATCGTTGAAATTCTCCGGTGATTCTTGAATATCTCCGGCGATCGTTGATATTCTACGGCGATTTTGAAGATTTTTAAGCGATTTTTGGCCGGTGATTCTCGGTATAGTTGAACATCTTCGCTGATTTGGGTATATATGAAGAATGTTTGATGAAAATTTTTGGAAGAGAGAGAATTTGTTTTGATGTTTTGAAGTTTTGATAGATCTCTGCATGTGGAGACTTTTTGTCTTTCTTAAAAGAGATGAAAACATGTTTCCCATATTACCCTTAATGTACAATCAATGTATTAAATAATACTGAAAAGTGGAACTAAAGAAAGACATGGCCCAAACTTAATCTCAGCCATTCATTTAGTTTGATCAATGGTGATTAATGGGTTTTCAGGGTTTAGTCAACTGGAGTGGGTTTTCGATTTATGCAGGGGATAGATCATTAGAAAACTAGTTTAAATAAGAAAACCAAAAAACTAACTAAAAAAGCCTAAAAAAACATACCAATTTTTTTACAATTTTATTATTTATTTTTGCAGGTTTATATATATAAAAAATTTCAAAAAAAAAAAAAACCGTACTACACATGTGCAATAATACGAAAAGCCTAAACCACTTAACTCACCCCTCACTGACACCCCCCAAAGACCTAAACCCCCCCACCCCCCAAAAACCTAAATTCACCCTCCCACCAAAAGCCTAAACCCCCACCCCCCAAACCTAAAACTAAACCCTAAACATAAACCCGAAAAAAAAAACAAAACCCCCTACCCCCACCCCCCAAAAACCTAACCCCCCCCCCCCCACACACACACACACACCAAAAAACCTAATCATAATCCTAAACCTACAAAAAACTTAACCCTAAAAGCTAAACTAAACTCAAAAACTAGTTTTAAGCATGTAATGCACATGTGTAGTACACATATAATGCACATGTGCAGTACAATTTTTTTTTGATATTTTTTTATATATAAAGAATTGCGATTTTTTATAAAAAAAATTGTAAAAAAGTTTTTGGTATGGTTTTTAGTCATTTTTAGTCAGTTTTCTAGTTTTCTCATTTATATGTAGTTTCACATGATCCTCTCCCTATTTATATATATATATATATATATATATATATATATATAGGGGTATCTTGAGAACAAAGATTTTTGTGAGAACACTAGGAACAATTTACATCCATAGATTATCTTAAATTAAGAGCTAAGATTAGAGTGGTTGAAATGAGGAGGAAACCTAAATTATAAAAAAACTAAAGGGATGTTATTGTTAAAACTCAAAACATAAAACATAAAAACTCTTGAAAATCCTGCAGTCGATCCCTGTGTAAAAAACCCTTTCAATTTCAATTGATCTCCTCTGTATAAAAAAACCTCCAATCAGTCTCGATTTGAACCAATTCCCCTTCAATTTCAATCAAAAACTGTTGAAAATCCTCTAGTCGATCTCTGTGTAAAAAAAAACCCTTTCAATTTCAATCGACCTCTGTAAAAAAAAACCTCCAATCAGTCTCGATTTGAACCAATTCCCCTTCAATTTCAATCAATCTCTGTGTAAAAAAAACCTTCGATAGTCTCGATTTGAACCAATTTAACTGTTGAGTTCTTCAGTCTTGTCAATTTGTTATGTGATTTGAGCTTTCTAGTTTAATTTTTGCCCTAGTTTAAGTAAATCGGACAGTTTGTAGTAAATTGGGTTAGATTAGTAACGATATATCGTTAAAGAACCGAAAATTATTTGTGATCATTGTGTTGTTGAATTATGGTATGATTTGAGCTTGCAAGTTTGAGTTTTTTTTTGCCCTAGGTTTAGTAAATCATTCAGTTTGCAGTAAGTTAGGTTATATTATGCAACGATAGATCGTTAGAGATTCACAAATTGTTTGTGATCGTTGTGTATTTTGCATTAGGTTTTATCAAAGTTATTGTTGAATTTGTTGTATGTTAATGGTCTTAACTGACTTCGCAAAGTTAGTAGGGATTGAAATATGTCCAATAATATGTTTTGTACTTTTGTTTGATAATGTTGGTGTTAATCATATTAGATGTTTGTTCGGCCGTGAATCGGTTTAATCGGTGTCGGTGAGTTCTTTAGTTTTCTTATTTAACCGGTGAGTTCTTCAGCTCCTATTAGGTGTTAAATGGTTGTTTTATATTAATTTAGTGAAACTTTATGATTCTGAAAGTGAATGAAGAATGCTTATTGTCAAATCGGTATTTAGTTTATGAAATGATTCACTATTTGTAAGTTCTGCAACGTCTATCAGTAGCACTGATTTACGACTCATTGGTTTATTACCAGTGATCTGTTGATTCTAATGTTCCTTATGGTATCTAAACAAGACACATGTGTATATAAGTTGTTTACACATGTGTAAATCATTTTAGTTACTATTACTTTTGTGTAATTAAGCAATTTACACATGTGTAAGTAGGCTATTTATACATGTTTAATTACATTTTATTGTATTAACAGAAGCATCAAGGAGTGGTGAACAAAAAAAGAAAAAAACAGACGGTGAACACGGTTATGGAAAAACAGTAAAAGAAACTCCAATTAGTTGCCACACGTGAAGGTATGTAATATAAAAATATATATTAACTAAATAATTATATATATGAAGGCTTACACATGTGCAAATAATTTAAGTCAAGATTGAATTTGAGTGATTAAATATTTACACATGTGTAAATAAGATGTTTACACAAGTGTAAGTAATCTGTTTACACATGTGTAAATCATCTTAGTCAATATTCAATTTGAGTGATTAAGCAATTTACACATGTGTAAGTAGTTTGTTTACACATGTGTAAATCATTTTAGTTAATATTGAATTTGAGTGATTAAGCAATTTACACACGTGTAAATTATCTTAGTTAATATTGAATTTGAGTGATTAAGCAATTTACACGTGTGTAAATAAGTTGTTTACATATATGTAAGTAATCTACTTGCACATGTGTAAATAATTTTAGTTAATATTCAATTTGAGTGATTAAACAATTTACACATGTATAAGTAAGCAGTTGCAAAACTGCTACTAATGCATATTAAAAACATTGTTTAAAATTGTAACATGTTTATGGAAATAGAAATAGGTGGCAAAAAGGGAAAATAGAAGGAGCTGAACCAAAAAAGGGCAACAAAAACAAAAAAAAAAGCAAATACTGATGAAACAGGTACAAAGAATGGGAAGAATAAGAAAATGATGTTGACTGGAACTGCTGTGGTAACTAGGAATTTGAAGATGCTCGTGGTTAGTTTGCATATAGTTGATTGGGTTAGGTTGTGTAATGACCAGTATCCATTTGATCATGGTGTTTTGTTGGTGTTTTGGGGCTGGGCAATAAAGGGGTTGTTAGTTTTTGTTGTTAATAGGTGGGGTTGGATGTATGGCTGGTTTTTGTTATCAATAAAATTTATCTGTCCTCTTTTACCAAAAAAGGATTATATGTAACAATGAACAGTTTACACATGTGTGAAAGACATATTACATAATGATACATGATATTTACACTAATGTAAAACACACACCTACACATATGTAATACTTGATGTGGTGCGTTTGGATGTGTGAATGTAAAGGAGAAGTCTAAGGAAGTTTTAATGATGTTGGGTTTTGTTTGGGCTAATCCGGTGGTCGAGCACATTTACCAGGAACTACGTACATAAACCAATAATTAGACGTCGTCTATCACCAATGTTTACGGTTTCATATTCCTAGAAACAAAATGACCATTACCTTCTATACTCGTTATTTCCCATATGGAATGTTAGGAGAAAATGGTACACCGAAGCCAAAACAAATTTTTATATGTTTTTACACATGTGTAAATCTGAAATATGAAGGTTTACACATGTGTAAATCATACTAGTTATAAAAATAAGCATATACATATGAAGATTACACATGTATATATCAGCTGCACATATGTAAAACAAACACATATATGTGACAATGAACAAATTTCACATGTCTACATCAGTTGCACATATGTAAAAACATAGTTTACACATGTGTAAATCAACTGCACATGTGTAAAATTGACACAAATGTGTGATAATGAACTGTTTAAACGTGTACATTAGCTCCACATATGTAAAACATACATAGATATATGGCAGTTAACAATTTACACATGTGTAAATTAGCTGCACATATGTAAAACACATACTTACACATATGTAAAGCGAACACTTACACATATGAAATATGATGACAAAGAAGAAAACAAACCTATACAGAATAATAATGGAACATTGTCATAATAAGATATATAAATATAAAATCCACCATCAGAACAAACTATTAAATTCGCTCCATGGAATGTTAAATGTTAAAACTCATATTAGATGGATGCCTTATTCAAACAAAAATTACAACAATAAAATGAAACTTCATTCGCTATGACTATATTCGTTGGAATGATTATCTTCATTACAATAACCACTTCATCAGTTAGATTTTCTTTTCGGACAGTTCTGAGCACCAAGGTAGCCAAGTTTGCCACATGACTTGCACTTCCCTTTCTTTTTCTTGCTACTAACTTTCGCTACAAAAAGAGACAATGGGGAGCAATGTAGAAATGTTTATGCTCTGTGACAACATTAGGTATCTAATTTAGAAACATCAAAATCTAATTTAGCGAATACCATACCAGCTATAGGTTTATGATCCGTGATAACATGAGGCATTCAATATCTAGTCCCATTCAGTACGTCCAACATGCTACTTCAAACAAGATTAAAATATGTAAATGTGTAAATAGTAAATTAATGTGGAAATATTACTAACTAGAAAACTGAAATAAGTAAACCCACATAATAATACAACTAAGGGTGCAAACAAAGTTAGCAGCTTGGGAGCTACTAAAGATTGACTTGTTTAATGCTCGAATCAAACTTAAAGGGAGCTTGGTCGTAAGCTCAAGCCTAAACTATAACTCGTTTAACAAACAAGATCAAGCTTCATACATCAAGCTTGAATGAACTCATGAGCCTAGTAAGTAATAAATATAATAAAATTTATATAACACATGACTGCAAAATAAATACAAGTATACACATAGTTAAAAAACACTTATTACGTTATTATATATAGAGTTATTAACGTTGTTTGCCAAATGGTGTAACTAAACTGAGCTCTAACTTATTTAACTGGTTGTAACATTACTAACAAGTCATGCTCAAATTTGACCTCGCTTAACTAAAATGTTAATGAGCCAAGCTGGATTCAATTGCACTCCTAAATACACATAAACTAAAAAATACCTAATATTTTAACTAAGATAAGTGTCAACAAAATAACCTAACATTACTAAGCATACCCTCTGCTTATTAACAAACAACGATTAACTTATTCCACAAACAGCAACATATATATTATTCCCATTGAAAAAAAATAATATAATAAAAACATTAAACAACAGTTTTAGACACAACAAATATGCTAAAGTGATCCAACAATAGAAATTTTGTAAATAAAAAGAAAAAATAAATCAAAATCTTTTCCAACAATGACAGGGCAAAAATCAAACATATTGATTGCAATTATCAAAACTCACAAGTTACTCAAAGAATGATAAGATTTTTACAATTCGACTCACAATTCTCCACATATGATTTAGGGCAAATCAAAACTAGCTAATCATGCATCGAAATGATAAGATTGCAATGCACCAAATAAAAACTAATCAGGGCAACTCAAAAATTGAAATCATAGCATAAACAAAAGAAACTTAAATAAAAAACTTAAACCTGCAGAATACGAACGAAATCGTATGAAGATCGGTGAATAATGGAGATTACCCAAGAACCTGAATCCAAATTCGGATGAAAACTCGGTAATCATGCATATGAACCATATCGTATGAGTCCAAAATCGGCTAAAGAATGGTATGGAGATCGACGTGATTTATGTAATAGGAGAAAGCAGCGTGAATGAATCAGTAGATTAGGTTGACGTTGAATCGAAAATCGAATGAAAATACCTGCAATTGGAATCATTGAACGTGATTTTGACCTAAGATCTGATGAAAATTCAAATTCCATTGTTGATCTTCAAGTGTTATTTTGGTGGAAAAGGTTTTGAGTGTGATTTTGCCTGATAATGGAAAAAGGGAATAGTATAATTACCAATTTAACCTTTTCATTAAAACATAAGGGAATATATATGAGTGGCTGAGAATTGTTCTCATGGTTCTCACAAAAAATGGGTGTTCTCATTTAAACTCTCCCCTATATATATATATATATATATATATATATATATATAATTGTGTGCTTCTTGTTAATCTTTGTACGTGTTGGATTATGACTGCATGTTAGCGACGTTTTTAGGGCTTGTATGTTGCATTTCTCTTTTAGGTTAGCTGTTATAATCATAGACGATAGGAGTCATGACTTTTCCTTGAGATCGTGTCCAAGGACGAGAGGTGCAAGCAAGGGAATGGATAGGGTTTATGTTTTATATGTTGCCTCTTGGAATGTAGGAACTCTTAGTAGTAAATTGTTGGAGGTGGTAGATGCATTTAAAAGATGTAGGATAGGGATAGCATGCCTTTAGGAGACTAGGTGGATGGGGCACAAAGGGGAGGTGCGTAATGGGTACAAGTTATTGTACTCGGGGACGGATGGGGCAAAGAATGGGGTAGGTTTTCTAGTGGCTTTGGAACTGTACAAAAATGTGGTTGAAGTGATACGACATAACGATAGGATTATGGTGGTGAGGTTAGCACGAGGAGGAGAGGTGGTGGCAGTGGTCTGTGCTTATGAACCACAAGTTGGACTAGGGGACCAGGAGAAGAGGGACTCTTGCGATTGTTTAGATGCGGTTGTGAGGGCCATACCAAGGGATGAAAGAGTATGTATAGGAGGCGATTTTAATGGTCACATTGGTAAAGGTAGTGATGGCTTCTAGTCAATGCATGGGGGTTTTGGGTTTGGTAATAGGAACGACTCTGGTAGGGATCTTCTAGACTTTGTAGTAGCTCACGACCACCTAGGTATCATAAACTCTTTTTTTAAGAAGAGAGGTTCACATTTGATTACTGATAGTAGTGGAGGACGTAACACACAGATTGACTATCTTTTGATGAGGCGATGTGATCTAAGATGGTTTAGGGATTACAAGGTTTAGGGATTACAAGGTTATACTAGGGGAGGCAATAGTGGCTCAACACCGTTTACTGGTCACTGATATAGTCATGAGAGAAATTTTGACTAATGGGAAGGGGAATATGTTACCTAGGATACGAGGGGGTAATTTGAAAGGCGACAAGATTGCACTATTCAGAGATAAAGTCATCTCGACAACATCGACCCGACTGGATGGGGACTCAAACCTGGTATGGGAGGCTATGGCGACAAGATTGGAGGTACTAGGTTCAAATCTAGGTAAGTGGGATTTTAATACTAACTTGATGATACTAACATGCTAACTACTAAGCCGGTTAGCAACATTTTAACCGTACGCCGTTAAAAAACATGGTAATTAATAATGAACATTTAATAGTCAGGTTGTATTCCGGATGAGGTTGACCCGCTAACCCATATTTTAATAATCCAGTTAACATGTTTAAAGTTTGGTTATGACCCGTCAACACATTTAACACGTTTAGATATATAAGTACAACTGGTCATGCATGTTTATGTTATACGATTTTAGGGGTCAAGTTATTCTACAAAGGCTTCTTATTGTAAGAAGTGTAAGAAGGATTTATAGAGTGACAAGTGTCCAATAACCTAAAACTAAACCCACTATATCACCACCAAAAACCTAAACACCCACCCCCTCGGCAAACATTTTTTTTTTTTTTTGGGTGGGTGATGTGTGTGTGGGGGGGGGGGGGGGGGGAGGGGTGTTTGGTGGTGGTGGATGTTTAAGGTTTTTTTTTTGTAGTGGAGTTGTTTTTTGTGTAGTGGGTTTTTTAGGTTATTGGACACTTGTCACTCTATAAATCCTTCTTACACTTCTTACAATTAGGATCTTTTGTATTTGATCCTAATCCACGATTTTAGTACATATTAGTTAGGGATGTTTATAAATTAAACAGAAATATGTGTCGTATTTGAGTTGAACACTTCAATGTGTCAATCCGACATGATTATTACCTTTGATTCCATTTTTTTCTTTTTAGAATGGCTAATACATATACATACTTTCTAAACGTATTCCTAAATTTACACAATCGTCTATGTCCTATAACCCTCAATACCTTTACTACACACGTTCATAGCATGTACGCAAACATCATCATCATCATACTCAGTAAATCTCATCAATAGAAAAGCTAAGGTAGGGTCTGAGGAGGAGGGTAAGATGTAAACAACCTTACCTCTACCCCGTAGGAATAAAGAGGCTGCTTCCAGTGAGACCCCCGACTCGATAGTAATTTTGCATCAAGCCGTTGACATAAGACACATAACACTCAGCAATTGAAACAAAAGCCGATTAGTGCATGTACCCTCTTGTCTTTCGGCTATCAACGCCACCACATGATGCATGATTAATAGCATGTACGCAAACAATGCACATAACACTCATAGGTTGACTTGATTTGTAATATAGACAGTCATAGTTTGTCTTTCTGCTATCAACACACATAACAGTAACACTCATAGGTTGATATGATTCGTATTTATATCAACTTTTCTTTTTTTTTTTTGGGGGGGGGGGGGGGGGGGGGGGGGGATGTTTATTGTTCTCTCCCTCACACACATTTATTATGCATTAACTGATCAACTTTCAGCATTTATGTATACAAGATCCAAACATTAAAACATTCATTTAGAGATTACAAAATATATTAGCTCATGATGAATCATAGAGCATTCTTCTTTGCTCTCTTCATTTCAGCTTGTTGTTTGGTTACAACCACTTCTGCTTGTCCCTTTTACAAAACAAACTGGACTGTGTATATTACAAATCAAGTTCCTGATAATATTGTGGTTCATATCAAGTCAACAGATCATGATTTGGGGAACTATACTATTGCACCTACTCAGGTTCATAGTTTGACCTTCTGTCAAAAAGTTGTGGGTACACATTTTCATGGCTACTTTTGGTGGGGTTCAAAGTACCAAAGTTTAGCTTTGATGGATGCGGAGATTATTAGAAAATGTCGCAAGCATTTTGCTGGAAATGAGTATTGTTATTGGTTGGTGAGGACTGATGGGTTCTATCTTTCTGCATCTAACCAACATTTTCCATATGGTTGGGTGAAAAAGAAAGCATGGCCATAAATAAACTATATATGGATTTGTTGAGTTTTTACAAAACTGATGTATTGAAGCCTGGTTTTGTTATAAAAATATTATAAATCTTTTTCGATCACTTCTTTGACTTGGGATTGATTTTTTGTTTATATTACAAGTGTTTTTTCGACCATTTCTTTGAGTTGGGAACTTGGGATTGATTTTTCGTTTTATTTGTTAATTTATATTTACATTATAGATGTTTTTTTTTTCAGTGCTACACACCTATTAAATGCTATAATACAAGAGCACCCGTAGGTGACGTGTTTTTAGGCGATTTTTCCAAGAAAAAAAAGGCTCCCCTATGACCCACACCATCCCCTCGGCTTTTTTTTTTAAATTGTTTAGACCGTTCTTTTTTCCACGTCTGTTGTTCAATTGTTAGGCTAATGACATGTATTCTTATTTTTCTTTGGCCAATACCTTTTTGATGACTTTTTTTTATTTAATTATATTACACCTCTTTTAACATAATGTCCCACAACGCCTACATCCCCACTACACCAATTTTAGAAAAACGCCCCATAATGCCAAATTGCTAACTGAATTGTCATATGACGCAAAACAACCAAGGAGAGTATTATTTGTGTCTTCCACTATACATAATCTAAACCGGATGTCTAAACGTTGACTTGTGGAAAAAATGTGAATGAGTGAATCACTAATGAAAGGGTGAAAGGAATAAATCTAACCTTTAAGGGTTGGACAATGGTAACTGGTTTTCTGTAAGGCCGGAGGGTGTGGGGGGCGCCACCCCGCCACATCACCACCCATAGCGCCGGTGGGGCTCCATCACCCACACCGTGCATTTCAAGGGGGAGGCGCCATAGGTGTGCCGCTATGGTGGTAACGGAAAGAGAAGGAGTTATTAGGTGGGGCCCACTTGTTTGCACAATCAAATTTTTTTTTTAATTTTGATTAATAGGGGGCTCCATCCCACACCGTGCAAATTAAAGGGGGCGTTATGGCTGACGTAGATCCTACGTGACGCTTACGTGTCTTGATAAAGCCACTAGGGGCTCCATCCCACACCCTCCAGCCTAATAAGTTAATAATCTCTTGAAGGCCACGTCACAAGCACAAATTTACTTCAATTTATCGTTTGAGCCTTCTATAAAAAAACGTTGATACATCTACATTTGGTTGATGCTTTAAATTTTGCTGTAGTTAGTTTTTAAGTGTATCATCAAATCATGTTTAAGTACTCCCCCCAATTATGGCCAAGTAGTAGGAGACTTGAGTTTTCCAATGGAGACTCAAGTTCAATTCCCACTTGTGTTATATTGGGGTGGATATTGGGCAATGATGGTGACAAACCCACCGAGGGGGGTTCGATCTTGAGCCGCACCCCGGTTTTCATCCGGCTGTTACTTCAGCGAGCCTTCTCGTGTGGAGGCAGTACGGTTTCCGGGGGAACGCCGTAACCAAGTCTGGCCAACCCAGCGCGGGGCCCGGTTAAGACAACGTAAGTCTGGGCAGACTTGGCTAGGGCCGCCGATTAGGCGGTGTGACATTGGGTCACTCAAAAAGAAAGTCACCGTTCAAAAAAAATATGATGATTTTTTTTCTTAAAGAACCGTTTTCTTAAGACAATATCAAGATTAATACAACTTTTTTTTTTCTTGTAGTATCACAACCGTGATTGCTAACCCTTAAGAAAAAAAAATTCTTGAAATTAAAACTTGGTGTTTCTCAGTATTAGAAAATCAGACATTTATGACTGCATTTTTAATCACAAATCGCTCATAAATGGCTTTTATGAATATATTTGATATTATATCGGTATGTAGAAAAAAGACAAATAAAAGACGTGTGGATTGAAGATCTGGAGAGACCGCGGGGATATATAAAATTGTGATTTAACTAAAATTTGGATTGGAAGCGTAAATGACTTGTACTCACAGCTAGGCCTGTAAATGAAGTGAATGAGCATGAACAGTCCCAGGCTCCCCGCTGGCGGATTTTGCTAGCTTATGTATATAAACTGTAGTGTAAAAAAATCCACATAATGATTTAAAGTTAATTTTTTCAATGTTAGCTAATTAATGTAAGTGAATATTTTTTTTATTCTCTACACGAATTATCTAATCTCGTATTATCTAATTAATATAGTTACCTCGTATATGAGTTAACATGTTGATTCATAGGATTTGTTTTTCAAGTAAATTTAATCAATGGATGTATTGTTGGTGATGATATTTCTCAAGGTAAATTATTGTACGATTGATAAATTCCATTTCCAACTTTCCCTTGTTTTGTCACATGAAATAGTTTTACTTCAAAAAGATGTTGGTGTTGTGAAACAATGGTCTATTAGCAAGTAATATACAATTATACTAAACATGAGAGAACAATACTATAGAGAATAAGTTAATAGAAATTCTTATTTATTGAAATGTAAACATCTAATACAAAGAACCTCTATATATAATGTTCTTACATTAATACAAAGGACATGAAGAGATGGTAGTTAGAATTTGGATAGTCACCATAGTATAGTTTATTTATAACACTCTCCCTTGACTATCCATGTGATAAAAGAAAACAATGTATTATACGCTTGGTGGTGCTGCCTCGTTAAAAACATTGTTAGGAAAATCCAGTGGGACAAAACCTCAGTCAAGGGAAAAAGAGTGCAACGCGCATCTTCTCCCCCTGATACTTTTGGATTAGGTATGTTGTCTCATTAAAAACCTTACTAAGAAAACTCAATGGGACAAAACTTAGTAAAGGGAAAAAGAGTGCAACTTGAATAAGTCTCCCCCTCATTTTAACATGTATCCTTTAAGTGACGTGTGTCCATCTTCCTTGAAAGTCGAATAAAGATTTTGTCGCTTGATCCCTTAATGTGCAATCCTTTATTTTGAGCAATGTTGTATAATCTTCTAACGATACTTTAGGTATCTCCTTCCAAAAAAATATCATATGTCCACGACTGTGTTTTGTTACATTTCTGCATCTACAAGACTAACCAAACTTGTTTTGATGTGTTAGTAAAATATAATCAAATATTGTCTATACCTGAAATATTTCTTTGAACTCATTCCAATCTCTCTTTGCTTGACAAAGGTTATATCATGACAATAAGCTCAAGTGAAAGATATTATAACCATACATAGCTAGCAAAACATATTAATGCACTTATGCATTTAACGATGTTACTTCTAGAATGAGAATCTCTACTTTGGTAGGAGATGATAATATACATTTCTTATAACAAATGACTTAACAACCTTTAACATACTTTAAGGTTCAACGATGTCCATACTAAAATATCCAAACATCATCTTCTAAATGTACTTGAGGGATTAGTAAAATATAGTTACATATATACTCGAAGTTCGAGTAATAATTAGACTGTGCCAAGGTCATTCAAAAATTCTCCCTCTAAAAGCTCGACAATTTCTCTCAATGATGCCTAGACATCATTACCGTAAATTGCGATTATAGTGAACTTTTAAAAGTAAAATGCTCATAGAACATGGCTAATTTAATCAAACTTATATCCCTCTTTATGCGAATATCTCGAGTTGTACAACACTCGTTTCAACTATTTAGTCCATACGTATTTTGTTAGCTTCATATAATACGTTCTTGAGGTTTTGACATCATTAATGCTTCTAGCATTATCAATCCATGAGGGAATTCTTTCCATCTTATCCAAATATGCATGTGCTTTTACTCTTTAGAAGTTTTGCTACATAAATTTGCCCAACCAAAATCTTTGTGCGGTGTGGTGGATGAGTTTCAATATATGTCGCACAACCAAAATCTTTGATGTGACATCTTTGGTTCCTGACCCAAAACCAATTGTATGGGGAGAACTATAACTTATTGGTTTGATGTGAATTGATGGTACTATATATAAAATTACATGTACCTAAATGAACTTTTGCTCCTCACATGATCATTTCCTTTGTAACCAATAGTAGACGTTTAATGATCATCTCAACAATAACATTTATTCTAATGATCGTTAATAACTTGGGAATCAAATTCATTATTATCAAATAAATATACTAATCTGGATTAATATGTTTGCTATCACATTAGCTAAGCCACAATCACACAAGCTTCAGGTTGTGGATTTGATAAACATTTAGACTATGCATCGATTTTAAAACACTAAATGGTATCATGTTTCCAGAATATTTAGGTATACACACCCTCGTTTATTTTTCAAATATATAATTTCCCTTGAGAGCAAACATTATATGCTAATGATTATCTTGAAGAATCTTCTAGTTCTTAATTATGTTTCACATCATCATTGACTCGGTGTGGTCTAACCGGTCATGCCAACTAATTAAATAATTATGATCCATAAACTTCTGGTTTATGATCGTATGTGTATTACTTGCTCATATGTAATATAAAACGTATGATACGAGAGAATATATTATAACTTCAAAGTTAAAACCATCACGTTATGCAATTACTCCTTAGTTTGCCACTTTTGGTGGTCCATCTCATTATTAAAATGACCATCATTACAATTCTTATAGTCAATCTCATCATTACAAATTTCTCAATTAGGTCCATCATTACATTCACAATGATTAATATATAATAACATTCACTTTTGGGAATGGAGTAGAACCAAAACAAGCTTCATAGCTTTTCATTATTTACTCGGTCACATGAGTATAAAATCATTTCATTTTTCATAACTCTTATAATGATATTGCTACTTTAGGAGCATATGTCTCAAGTGTGACAAATGATAAGAATTTAATCGATTTTCCTTGTAAATAATGCTCTTTTTTATCATCAATTGAGAAGTAGTTGAGTCGTATAAGATTTATCAATCTTATATCTTACGACCTTTATAACGATCATTGTATAGTCATCACATTATTAACATGGTTGATCTCATGACATGAGCATCATAACAATTTCCTCAAATACAATGATTACAAACTTTACACCAATTATTATATCATCACATTCAGTTCAAGGAACTATCATGGTGACATCATTACAATTTTCTTAGTTGTTATATACTTGATCGCGACCTTACATTGGTCATTATATCATCACATTCACTTTATGAATGGATTAGAATCACACAACTTTCATGGTGGTCGTTTCAAACCTTACATATTCTTTAACAATCTTGCTTCTTCAAGAGCATATTTGAGGTTTGACAATGGAACTTGTTTTGCTCAATGGATTATGATATATATTTTTCTCATCACATGATATAAATCGAGATGTAGTTATATAACCAAGACATTTATACTTATCGGTTTAAAATCTTACAAGCTTCGATAAACTCATAATAAGCTTTGAGAAGTTAGACACTCCAGGTGTCTTTTTATATAAAATGTACTCACAATTCAATCGTTTTTATCGCTTGTGATCATATACCACAACCCTGGTCACTTTGATATCCCCTTCCAAATTTAGAACATATGGAACATAATATATACATTAGATTATACAATGCATGACTATATAACATGTCACCAAATAAATAGATTATGATACAACCTTATGAAATAAGATTTTTTCATCACTTGTAAGAAATATATAATTTTTTTTGTATTAGCTTATCACGATACAATAAATCAAAAGCATATCTCTTATACATATATATATTTTTAGTGTAACTTGAAACATATAAATACATAGTCTTTAAGTCCTTACAATGTTTTAGTAGCATATAATAACATATGATCGAGTGTGTCCACTCTTTTTTTTATAAATTTTGTTAGTACATATAACATGAAAGGTTTCACGAGATTCTCAATGTTAGATTAATTTACTGTATATCATCTTTTCTATACAAGTATTTCAAATATTTAAATATAAACAAGAATATGATAACATTCACAAATATTCATAGAAACTATTATGAAATTTTCAACATTATAGCACGTAATTATATAAAATTTAGAGTAAATTACGTTTTTGGCCCCTGTGGCTTTATCACTTTTACTATATTAGCCCAAAATAAGAATTTTTAACATATTTGTCCCCATGGTCTCTATAACTAACCATTTTGGCCCCTATGTCTAGAGATCATGGGGGCCAAAATGGTTAGTTATAGAGACCATGTGGGCCAAAATAGTTAGACTTAGGGGCCAAAATGATTAGTTATAGAGACCATAGGGGCAGATATGTTAAAAAATATTATTTTGGGCTAATATAGTAAAAGTGACATAACCACATGGGCCAAAAACGTAATTTACTCTAAAATTTATTATAACAACTTTAATAAACTACAACGATCACCTTAGAATGTAATATTAAAATCACTACTCCTACCCATAATTTTTTTCTTCAACCAAAAATAACAACAATAATATCAAATTAATTATAAGACAAATGAGATAATCTTATATCATTACAATGTTTGTTGAACTTTTAAGTTTATTAAACCTTTTTTTTTTCTCAATTTAACATATTACGAAACGAGTAAAAAAATTAAGTAAATATACATCAAAATGAATTAATGATGAGGAAATCAGAATTAATTTTATAATTAATAAAATTTAATTCACTATCATAAGTTATATATTAGAACTTTACTTGAATTTATGTTGTATTAATTAAAACTAAATAATATGAAAAAGAAATATAAAATCCATTTAGATTACATTAACCTAATAGTCAAACTAGAGAGCAATGCTCTACTCTTACTATTCAATAAACTATACACCTAATTTATAAAAGCAAAGCGAAGCCATATCAATCCTTAATTATTTTTTTACTATATAAAATAATTATTTCTATCATATTTTTTAAAGAAACATTCAATCCTTTTTTAAACATACAGAAAAGCTTGATGTGTGGTAATTAACGCCTTGATATCAAATTGTCAATGATCAAGGTTAATTTCATAATATCTCTAGATATTTCAAAATTTTATATACCTCTATTTATATATTTATTTCAACAAATATAATATAATAGTGCACTAAATAAAATTTTCTTATTTAATTTAAAAATAATAAAACAATAATTATAATCTTATATCAACCAATTGTATACCAACTTAGAGGTTTATAAAAAAAATATTCAAACTAACCATTTCAATTACTTATTCTCAAACTCATGAATTTATACGAAACTTTCGATTTTATTAATATATAACTTTAAATGTTAACAGAAAGATGGTTTATTGCTTTAAATTCAATTAATATTAAACGACATTCTAAATGAATTAACAAGTAACTTAATAAAATATATTGATAGGGAATACATGAATGAAATATCGCAACCCATCAAAGTCATCTTCCCAAAGTTAGGATTTTTATTTTTAACTTTGTGGTAAACCATCCCCGATGCTCAAAATGAATTTTCTAGGAATACAAAAGAGACATAGTCGAATATATTGGAAATAGTAACATATGATTCATAAAGGTTTATAGGAATAGTTTATTTACCTGGTTTGGTAAAGAGACCCATAACTTCTCGTGAGGCCTTCACCATCAGTGGTTCATTAACGATGACGTTTTATACGGAGGCTGTCGAACGAGGGTGAGACCAAGGGCTACAACACCATAGGGGACACGTTGCGTCGTGCTGATAACGTGTTGTGAAACAATGGTCTATTAGCAACCAATATACAACTATACTAAACATGAGAGAACAATACTATAAAGAATACGTGAATATAAATTCTTATTTTTATTGAAATGTAAACATCGAATACAAAGAACCTCTATTTATAGTGTTCTTACATTAATACAAAGGACATGAAGAGATGGGAGTTAGAATGTGGATAGTCACCATAATATAGTTTGTTTATAACAGTTGCTACCATTTCTCTCTTCTTCATTAGACTATGGGGTATGGTTCTCTTCCCCCTCCCCCTCTACATCACGTTCACCTCACAACCTTCTTTTTCTCTTTCCTCTTTCCCCATTAAAAAGAAATGGTCTTCCCATCTATCCCTTCCAATAATGTTAAAAGAGAAAGAGAGAGAGAGAGAGAGAGAGAAGCAGTTCGGCATGAACGGAGAGAAATCCCAGATGGCACCGAAGACAAGACGCGGGGGGGGGGGGGTGTTTCCCTTTTGGGGTCCCCCTCCATGTTACCTCCCCGACGTCTTTCCCGATCCCACACCCAGCAGCCCTACAAGTTCCCTTCCATGTTGTGAAAGCATTCCCTTTATCATCATAGGTTTGTGTATATGACCACCCTAGGTTATAGATGTAACGCCTCATATCTTTGTATTTCTATTTTAAAAATGTTCGTATTCGTATTCTAATTTTAGAAACCTTACGTTCGTATTTTAATTTCAATCTCACAATTCGAGGCGTTAATCACAATAAAATTCATATTTTATACATATTTTTTATTCGTACAACCGATCATTTAAATACGTATTTATATGCTAACCGACACAATTATATATATAAATACTTATACGCACATCCTCAATACTTGAATTATACTTTTATACTTTTTATATACTCAATTACATAATATATACTCAAGAAATACCAAGAAATATACCAATCATCTTTCCACCTCATCAATCCTCTTCCACCTTCTTTAACCAATCATATTTCACCATTTTCCACCTCCTTTCTCCACCAATCATCTTTTCAATCCTCCTCCACATTTTTAACTAATCATATTTCACCCTTTTCCACCTTCTCTACCTATAAATACCAACCTCCATCTACCATTTTCTTCACACCATTCTTCTCTCCATCTATTTAATTCTCTCAATCTTTCTAAATAAAGAATTCTAAGAATTCTAAAAGGACACTAAGTGTTCCAACCATTCTTCTCTCAACCTCTCTACTTGTCACACCCCAACCGATGGCGGAAACATCGGGATGAGACGAAGTGTGTAAAGATTGCTAGAGACTTCATAACACTATGTGACAATATTTAATTAATCTCAAATTTCATTTCAAATACTAAATTGTCATACAATATTCAAAACAAAATACAACATTGTTTCAACAAATAACATAACATTAAAAGATAAATAGATTAAAGGTGTGTATCTAGTCCACCCTAAACTTGTTTCATCATTCATCCATACTTCAATAATCAACCTGCAACATGTATTAAAATAGAGTTTCAATGCAAAAGCATGAGCGAGTATACAAGTTTGTTTACATAGCATAATAGAATAAAAGGCTCAAATCCAACATGATTCATAATATGTGAATTACTAGTATGCAATTTTGGCGTACATTATGATCAAACCCAAGAATCCAACGCATAAAATAACCAACTCCCAATTGATAGCAGGATGGTAAATGTTTAACTTAACAATACCCCAAGTTTAACGGGCGGTGCGTAAATCCTATAGCATATGCATAGTACCATAATTGTTAAGGTGGGCTAGCAAAGTTAATGAGCATATACGTTCCAAATCGTTCAAATAGAGCATACAAGAATCATAAGTAAGGCACATTAGTTTCATGTTTGTACAAGGATTGAGTATGTTTAGTTTAGTTTAAAGATGTTTGCATAATTATACATGTTGCATCCCAAAGCGTAAAGGGGAAAAAGGGATCGAGTATACTCACGGTTTCTCAAAGTTGTTCCTTTGGTAATCCCGTGGCGAGTTGAAGGTTGGAAACTTCAAGCCTATAAGCGGTACAATTCTACGTATACAAAACAGTCAAATGAATCCCCGTTTCTGATGTGGAAGATCAGACTAAGCTGCAACCACAGAGCATATTACGAAGAGAGGAAAATGGTTAGAACACTTGGTGTTCTTTTAGAATTCTTAGAATTCTTGATTTAAGAGATTGAGAGAATTAGAGAGATAGAAAGAAGAATAGTGGGAAGAAAATGGTAGAAGGAGGTTGGTATTTATAGGTGAAGAATGTGGAAAAGGGTGAAATATGATTGGTTAAAGAAAGTGGAAGAGGATTGATGAGGTGGAAAGATGATTGAAGGAGGTGGAAAGATGATTGAAGGAGGTGGAAAAGGTGATTGGAGAAGAAAAGAGGTGGGAAAGGTGATTGGAATATTTCTTGGTTTTTTTTCTTAAGTATATATTATGTAATTGAGTATAAAAAGTATAATTCAAGTATTGAGGATGTACGTATAAGTATTTATACGTATGAATAGTGTCGGTTTGCGTATAAATACGTATTTAAATGATTGGTTGTGTGAATAAAAATATGTATAAAATATGAATTTTATTATCAAGTATCGTTTAGGTTCAAAGTCTGATGTATGCATAAGTTTCACGTATTTACAAGTTTAGCACATAGTTTCCATGTTTCATGAAATTGAACGTATGAGCACATATAAGGTATGTATAACATGTAATTAACAAAATACTAGTTTTATTCATGATTCAAGTCTCGGATTTTACAACAATTACCACGAAAAGTCGATTACAAGAATACAAGATTTCCAAAAATAGAAATACGAACAAATCTTTCTATAAATGGAAAGTACAAAAGAGCCGGGCGTTACAGTCTCCCCTCCTTTAGGAAATTTCGTCCCGAAATTTAGGAAGACGTAGGGAAAAGATGAGGGTACTTCTTTTTCATCTCGCTCTTGAGTTCCCAAGTAAATTCAGCGCCACGTTTACCTTCCCATCGAACCTTGACGATAGGAATTTTACTGCGCCTCAATAACTTGACTTTTTGATCCATGATTTCGACGGGTTTCTCCACGAAATGCAAAGTGTCATTTATTTGGAGATCTTCGAGAGGAACATGAAGTCTTTCTTTAGCGTGACACTTCTTTAGATTAGAGACGTGGAACGTTGGATGAACGTTGTTGAGTTCTTGAGGTAAATCGAGTCGATAGGCCACCGCACCAATCCTTTTGAGTATCTTGAAAGGACCAACATAGCGAGGGGCAAGTTTTCCCTTTTTACCAAAACGAACCACTCCTTTCCAAGGAGACACTTTGAGTAGGACGTGATCTCCAACGTTGAATTGCATTGGTTTGCGTCCCTTATCAGCATAAACCTTTTGACGTTCGCGAGCCTTGAGTAAATTATCACGGATTTGGAGAATCTTATCCATTGCTTCTTGTATGATTTCAGGGCCAGTAAAGTGCTTATCACCAATCTCGTGCCAGTTTAAAGGAGATCGGCATTTGCGACCATACAATGCCTCGAATGGAGCCATTTTAATACTGGAGTGGTAGCTATTGTTGTACGAGAACTCGACCAAAGGTAAATGCACATCCCAACTACCACTAAAGTCGATGACACAAGATCGGAGCATGTCCTCTAGGGTTTGGATAGTACGTTCAGTCTGTCCATCCGTTTGAGGATGAAAAGCCGTACTGAGGTTTAAATGAGTACCCATAGCGGACTGAAAGGTTTGCCAGAGACGTGAAGTAAATCGACCATCACGATCAGAAATGATGTCGAGAGGAACACCATGATGACGTATGACTTCGTTGGTATAGATGCGAGCAAGTCGTTCAACCTTGAAATCTTCACGAATAGGAATGAATTGAGCGGACTTGGTCAAACGATCGATGATCACCCAAATGCTATCGTGACCGGAAGAGGTTCGAGGGAGTTTAGTTATGAAGTCCATTGCGATGCTATCCCATTTCCAAATGGGGATTTCAGGTTGTTCGAGTAGACCAGAAGGTCGTTGATGTTCGGCTTTGACTTTTGAACACGTAAGACACTCAGAGACGTAAACTGCAATGTCCTTCTTCATACCAGGCCACCAATAGGATGTACGTAGATTATGATACATCTTGTCGGCGCCAGGATGAATTGAGTACTTGGATTTGTGTGCCTCATTCATAATGAAGTTTCGAAGTTCTTCACGATCGGGGATCCAGGCATGATTGTCGAGGTATAGAATACCATCGGCCTTAGAGGCGAGATCGTGTTCTTTAGCGCCTCGTATCTCAACAAGGAAGTTACCTTCGTTAATAGAGGCGTACTGAGCATCACGAATGCGTTGAGGAAGGTCGCTCGAGATATGAAAACAACGCATATAATCTACATGAGTTTTACGACTAAGCGCATCGGCCACGACGTTTGCTTTACCTGGATGGTATTTTATTTCGCAGTCGTAGTCGTTTAACAGTTCCACCCAACGACGTTGACGCATGTTCAGTTCTTTTTGGTCGAAGATGTGTTGAAGGCTCTTGTGGTCAGTGAAAACCACACACTTAGTACCATAAAGGTAGTGTCGCCAGATTTTCAATGCAAAAACAACTGCGCCAAGTTAAAGGTTATGGGTAGTATAGTTTTTCTCATGTATTTTGAGTTGACGAGAGGCATAAGCGATGACCTTGTCTCGTTGCATGAGAACACAACCAAGACCACGGTTTGAGGCATCGCAATACACCACGAAATCATCATTCCCATCAGGGAGAGCGAGAATAGGAGCGTTGCAAAGCATGTACTTGAGAGTCTGAAAAGATTTCTCCTGCTCAGGACCCCAAACAAAAGGGTTCTCTTTTTGAGTCAACGAAGTGAGAGGAACGGCGATTTTTGAAAAATTCGAGATAAATCGGCGATAGTAACCCGCCAATCCTAAGAAAGAACGGATTTCAGAAGGAGATTTAGGCGCGGTCCAATTCTTTACAGCTTCGATCTTTGCAGGGTCAACGTGGATTCCTTTTTCACTAACAATGTGTCCAAGGAATTGGACTTCTTAATCCAAAACTCGCATTTAGAGAACTTGGCGTATAAGCGTTCGATACGTAAGAGCTCGAGTATAAGGCGAAGATGACGTTCATGATCGGCTTGAGATTTAGAATAAATGAGAATATCATCAATGAAGACGATCACGAAACGATCCAAATAGGGCTTACAAACACGATGCATGAGATCCATGAACACAGCGGGTGCGTTGGTCAAACCAAAAGGCATGACTACGAACTCGTAGTGTCCATAGCGAGTGTGAAAAGCGGTTTTGGGAATGTTCTCTTCGAGAACACGAAGTTGGTGATAACCAGAACGAAGATCGATTTTGGAGAAACAAGTAGCACCTTGAAGTTGATCAAAGAGGTCGTCGATACGCGGGAGAGGGTAACGATTCTTGACGGTGAGTTTGTTGAGTTCACGATAATCGATGCACATGCGGAAAGAACCATCTTTCTTTTTAACGAAAAGCACAGGAGCACCCCAAGGCGAGGTACTTGGACGAATAAAACCCTTATCGAGGAGTTCTTGGAGTTGCGTAGATAACTCTTGCATCTCGGACGGTGCAAGACGATAAGGAGCTTTGGCAACAGGAGTTGCACCAGGTACGAGATCGATACGAAAGTCGACAGATCGAGGTGGAGGAGGACCAGGTAAATCTTCAGGAAAGACGTCAGGGAAATCGCGCACCACCGGAACATCACTTACGCTTTTTCCCTTGCCCCTTTCTTCCACAACGTGGGCTAAAAAGGCAAGGTACTTTTTGTGTAAGTACTTGTTCGCTTGTGTGCAGGACATCAACTTCAGCCCTTTTGAAGGTCGGTCTCCATAGACGTGCAAAACATCACCAGATGGAAGGGGTAAACGAACGTATTTTTCGTGACAAGCGATTTCGGCATGGTTCTTTTGAAGCCAATCCATGCCTATGATGATGTCGAAACTACCCAATTGCATGGGTATGAGGTCGATAGGGAAAACGTGCTCGTTAAGAGTAAGGCGACAATCACGAAGAACGGAATCGACTAGGATGGATTTGCCATTGGCGACCTCAACGGAAAACGACTTAGGTAGCTTAGAGCGTGTGCAATTTAACAATGATTCGAATTCTAAGGACACAAAGCTTTTGTCCGCACCAGTATCAAACAGTATCGAAGCATAAAGATGGTTAACAAGGAACGTACCGTTAACGACATCATTGTCGTTGCGCGCTTGATTCGCGTTCAGATTGAAACAGCGTCCACGAGGAGGTTGTAGTTGTTCTTGATTCCATAGTGGACATTGAGGACGAAGATGATTAGTGTCTCCACATTTGAAACAAGCTCTAGCGGGTCTTGCGTTTTGAGGAGCAGGTGGAGCTTGTTGTGCTTGCTGAGCTGGTGGGGCTTGTTGTGCTTGTTGAGCTGGTGGAAACGGCTTCGATATTGTCGGGTTTGGCAGCCTCGATCGTGTCGCGCATAGCAGAGGGTAACCCATTGATGTATTTAGTTATCTTGCGCGTAGTGGTCATGACAAGGTGAGGTACAATGATGCTAAGTTGCTTGAAACGGGTGGTATAGGCTAGGTTCTCATCTCCCACTTGCTTTAGTGCCCAAAATTCTTCCTCTAGCTTTTGTTGCTCATGCGGAGGGCAAAACTCGTCCATCATTAGGGCCTTAACTTCCTCCCATGTCAACGCATATGCCATTTCGTTCGTACGGATGTTCCTTCGTTCGACCACCATTCAAGAGCTCGGGCTTGGAATACCCCAGTCGCACTACGCGTTCTGAGCTCATCGGGGCAGTCACTGTTGATAAACGTGACCTCTATGCTATCAAACCACTCGAGCATAGCGGTCACCCCATCGTTGCCAGTGAATGGCTTGGGATTGCACGAGGTAAAGTGCTTGAAGTTGAACGAAGTGGGCTTGCGTAATTCGACCTTAGAGTCGACAGAAGAGGGAGGTGATTCAGTAGCTCGAATCTCGGTGATGATCTTTGGAACAACACGAGCAAATTGATTTGCCATGAAGACCATCATCTTCTTCGTAGCACGGGACTTTGACCTCTTGGACGCTTTAGCGAGATGAGAAGACATCTAAGATTCACAAGAACGAATAGGTGAGACTTGATCATAATGCTTGTTAAGAAAATTGTTTGCATAAAATGATTCACGTAGCATAAAGTGTCACATAGTATAAAAGGGTTCAAATTGATTCACATAACATGAAGAGTTAAATGTTTCATATAGTATAGTCATAAGTTTCACATAGCATAACATGGATAAATGAAAGCATTGTAAATTTAGTTTGTTCACGAGGGATTATTATTGTTTGTGATTGCGATAACGTGCGAAACGATTAAAAACGAAATTTTGAAATGAATGAACGTTCAAATATAAAATCACATATAAATTGAGATACATGAAAGAGAGGCTCAAAAAAAACATAGGATTGTTTCGGGTAGAGAAACGTCGACTATTCCAAAGTGGGTCGAGAGTCCTTTCGAATTAGGGAAAACGTGCTTTGGCCTATAGGTAAGATACTCTCATCGAGAAGCGATTAACGGTATCTTACCCTTCCGGTTACTACACATCTCAAATCGATTGAAACAATCGGGACTTTGGCGAGATTGAAAATCGAGGAATGGGACTTAATCGACGAGTTGCGGGTTTCACCCCTATCTTGACGATTTCGTACCCTAAATGTGGTTGGTACTTGTCTGGTCAAAATAAAATTTCGACACTATGACAAGGGTCCACTAGAGTTGAAATGGAATTTACCATTAAGTTGAGGATTTCACTCCTAGCTTAATGGTGAAATTTCGTGCAAAAGAAATAGTTTAAGGTAGAATGAGAGTCGTTTACCAAATTGTGGGTTTCACGCCTATTTTGGTAAAATTGTCTCGTTTGTGTTACAAGAGTATACAAATAAACAAGTGTATTCGTGTTAACCTTAGGAAAGGCATATAAATTTAATCATCAAGAAGTGTAGCTAGGAAGCATGCATGGTAGAGTACAAAAGTTTTAAACAACACATAAGAGGCAAAATTCCTAAAACTATAGATTAGGGCAAAAGCATGGCAATTTTTCCTAATTCCCTATAGTTATGGCTCTGATACCAATCTGTCACACCCCAACCGATGGCGGAAACATCGGGATGAGACGAAGTGTGTAAAGATTGCTAGAGACTTCATAACACTATGTGACAATATTTAATTAATCTCAAATTTCATTTCAAATGCTAAATTGTCATACAATATTCAAAACAAAATACAACATTGTTTCAACAAATAACATAACATTAAAAGATAAATAGATTAAAGGTGTGTATCTAGTCCACCCTAAACTTGTTTCATCATTCATCCATACTTCAATAATCAACCTGCAACATGTATTAAAATAGAGTATCAATGCAAAAGCATGAGCGAGTATACAAGTTTGTTTACATAGCATAATAGAATAAAAGGCTCAAATCCAACATGATTCATAATATGTGAATTACTAGTATGCAATTTTGGCGTACACTATGATCAAACCCAAGAATCCAACGCATAAAATAACCAACTCCCAATTGATAGCAGGATGGTAAATGTTTAACTTAACAATACCCCAAGTTTAACGGGCGGTGCGTAAATCCTATAGCATATGCATAGTACCATAATTGTTAAGGTGGGCTAGCAAAGTTAATGAGAATATACGTTCCAAATCGTTCAAATAGAGCATACAAGAATCATAAGTAAGGCACATTAGTTTCATGTTTGTACAAGTATTGAGTATGTTTAGTTTAGTTTAAAGATGTTTGCATAATTATACATGTTGCATCCCAAAGCGTAAAGGGGAAAAAGGGATCGAGTATACTCACGGTTTCTCAAAGTTGTTCCTTTGGTAATCCCGTGGCGAGTTGAAGGTTGGAAACTTCAAGCCTATAAGCGGTACAATTCTACGTATACAAAACAGTCAAATGAATCCCCGTTTCTGATGTGGAAGATCAGACTAAGCTGCAACCACAGAGCATATTACGAAGAGAGGAGAATGGTTAGAACACTTGGTGTTCTTTTAGAATTCTTAGAATTCTTGATTTAAGAGATTGAGAGAATTAGAGAGATAGAAAGAAGAATAGTGGGAAGAAAATGGTAGAAGGAGGTTGGTATTTATAGGTGAAGAATGTGGAAAAGGGTGAAATATGATTGGTTAAAGAAAGTGGAAGAGGATTGATGAGGTGGAAAGATGATTGAAGGAGGTGGAAAGATGATTGAAGGAGGTGGAAAAGGTGATTGGAGAAGAAAAGAGGTGGGAAAGGTGATTGGAATATTTCTTGGTTTTTTTTCTTAAGTATATATTATGTAATTGAGTATAAAAAGTATAATTCAAGTATTGAGGATGTACGTATAAGTATTTATACGTATGAATAGTGTCGGTTTGCGTATAAATACGTATTTAAATGATTGGTTGTGTGAATAAAAATATGTATAAAATATGAATTTTATTATCAAGTATCGTTTAGGTTCAAAGTCTGATGTATGCATAAGTTTCACGTATTTACAAGTTTAGCACATAGTTTCCATGTTTCATGAAATTGAACGTATGAGCACATATAAGGTATGTATAACATGTAATTAACAAAATACTAGTTTTATTCATGATTCAAGTCTCGGATTTTACAACAATTACCACGAAAAGTCGATTACAAGAATACAAGATTTCCAAAAATAGAAATACGAACAAATCTTTCTATAAATGGAAAGTACAAAAGAGCCGGGCGTTACACTACTTCTCTCAAATCTTCCAAACAAGGAAGAGAACTCTAAGAGTTCTAAAAGAAAATGCTAAGTGTTTTAAAGGAAGCTTTGAAGCTCCAACCTCCAACTCTACACAGAATCACCAAAGGCAGCTTTGAAAAACTGTGAGTACACTTGACCCCTTTTGCTTTAAACACACTTTGGGTGCAACATGTTTTACTTGTTAAAATGCACGATTCACACAAATATGCTTTATTCATTCAATCCGTTATTCATGCTTTGTTATGCTTAGGTTCATGCTAGAATTCATACTACTTGTTAACCCGCCTAAAGAATTATAGCACTATAGGAGTACCACACCACCCGACGGGGTTTTTGTTAAGTTATATTCATTAAGGTCTCGATATTGCTATATCGAGGGATGCTATTATTTATTTTTTACGGTCTCGATATTGCTATATCGAGGGATGCTAAATTCTTGTGGACACTTGGGTTTGAATTTTAGTTATGCATGATAGTTTGACCTTGTATACCAAATTGCTATGTTGGATTGAAAATATTTTTTATACATATGTCACGAGTCTAAAACTAGTGTACTCGCCAATACGTTGTATTGAACTATGATTTTTAAAAAATGTTGTAGTGGTGTTTGTTGGATGTGATATGTTTTTATTGATATTTAAGCCCTTTTTAACACATTAGTTAAGTTTTAGATTTATAAAACACGATATTCTACTAACACTAAACACACACATGGGCAAGTGCACCCATCGTGAGCGTAGTATAGCGTTGGTAAGATACCGAGGTCGTATAAGGACACAAGAGATTTTAATACCGGTTTATCCTCAACGTCTAATCAAATCAAAATTTTAGAAAAGGTTTTAAACATGAAAAATAAAAACTAAAAATTCTGAAAAATAAAAATAAAGAAAAACAGATAGACAAGATGAATCACTTGGATCCGACTCGCCTTTAATGTAACCTTTGATGATTTATGCACTTTTGCACTTTTTAAGAGATTATCTTAGTTATAGTAGTAGGGCTCCTCTTTTGAAGGTGACGTTACCCTCAACCCAGTGGTTTGAGTCAGCAAGGATACTGTGACAACTCGAAATTTAGAACCTTTCGCGTATCTTAGTGTAACCTACTTGAAACATTATGTGACTAGTTGACGTATTGGTGTAATAATATATGTAAACATCCTATGTGATTTCGTGTTACATTTATGTGTTATGTTACATGTATGCTTGTGTGTATATATGCGAGTATGTGTATGAACCGAGACAACAAGAACCCGACTCGAGACCATGTGGTCTCGAGTGAACAATGACTCATGGGCCGGTTGGGCCACACATACACACTTAGCCTATTTCGAAACCCATTAGGGTGCACAAGGTGAAACAAGTATATAAATCTTAGTGTTAGCCATGTTGCCATTTTCTTTGGATAACACACACTCTCCTACTCCCTCTCACTAAACCCTAGACACCAAACATCATATTTCTCCTCCTTCTTCTCGGATCCAAACCGGTGACACTAGGACTAGCGGATCGGCTCACACACACACACACACACACGGAAGTTTCATACTCGCCTTTGAAACTCATCAACCGGTTAGTGATTTTATGATGTTTGTGGTTGTTTAATAATGGTATGAATGATATGATTAACTAGTGTAGTTGTATGCTTGATAATGTTTCGTGAATCGGATGTATATATTGTTGATAATCGGCTAACATGTTTCGGATATATTGCACAATGAGCTCATGATATCTTGTATTGAAATGTGATTCAAATCATTAAATGTGAATGTTCATAAAGCCGGCTTGCACATGTGAATAGAAAGCATCATGTTATTCGGATTAGGATAGATTTTGGAGATGTTATGTGATGACTTGAAACCATTAAACGAGTATGATCGAATGTTTGATTTGTTGTTCATGATTATATTTGTGACTAATGTTAGAAACCGAAAATATGATGAACAAGCTTGAATGATCATGATGAACTATTTGAATATATGAAGAACTTGTTGAATATGATATGAGTGTGTGATGAACATTTGAAATTTGTTGTTTGATCCATTTTAGTAAATTACTAGACAAACAAACATGTTTAAGTGGATAGTACAAACCATTTCATGAAACCAAATTTCCATTGGATAGTACACTGTGCAGAATCAGCTCCTGTTCAACCGAAACCTCCAGTTGCGACTCGAAACCAGTGCATGATGAGTCGAAATCTCCCGGTTGCGACATCGGTTGCGAGTCGCAAACACCTGATTGCGACTCGAAACCACACGAGATCAGCACATAAACCGTTTGACTCGAAACCACAGTTACGAGTCCGGTTGCGACTCGAGACCAAAACAGCACGAACCGAGACCATGATTGCGACTCAGGTTGCGAGTCGCAAACGCCTAGTTGCGACTCGAGACTATACGCAGATACACGCTGTTTGGGCTTGCACCCCATTACGGGCTTAATTGATTGGGCCGGACTCTTGGGCCTAATGCACGGACCTTATATGTTACTGTTGAACATGAATGATTGATGAACTGCTATAGATGATACTTGAATGCAATGTGCTAGAAACACCCGTGTGCTACTTGGTTACGAACCTAATTGGTATGATACGACTATGATAGGACGCGAGTGACCACAATACTACTTGTTTGACTTTTCTGTGTATCTACCGAGCAAACCAAGGTGAGTTCACACCCTCTACAAAGCATGGGATTCCCAGGGGTCGGGAATTGGGGTTAAGGAACATGGGTTCCTCGTCCTCCTTGGGTAGGACAGCAAAGGTTCAGGAATGTAATTCCTCGTCCTCACGGACAGATAACTCGTACTAGACCAAAACTCTATCACGAAGTCCCTCATTTTTATATCGACTTAATCGCCGGGCCAATGGCGAGCGGGTCATTAGTTAGATAGCGCTATTTAGGTCTGACAAACCTCACACCGTGCCGCAGAGGACGGGCGTGAACTAATGGATCTGGGGCACGTCAATGATGATAGACATTGACAGTTTCAGGGCACATAAACATGACTACAGTCAGCAGTCGATATGGTAACGAGTCTAGTGTATACATGGGGTAGCCCCCACGGCCGAAATGCCAGATAACTAACACGGGGTAGCCCCCACGGCTGGATTGCCAGAGTAACCGGGAATAAACAAGTAACGTTTTTAACTATGGGGTAACCCCCACGGCAGGATGCCAGATAAAGGAAACTGTTTTCGAAACAACTTAAAACGAACACCCAACCGTGAACTCACTCAACTTGTTGTTGACTCGTTACTACATGCTTTGCAGGTCCTTAGGTTTCTTAGCTGGAGCTTGCATGGAGGAGGATCGTTGTGGGACATGGACGTTTGTGTGCCATGTTAAACTTTGAAACAATTAAACTTATGTTTTGATTTGAGACTTATGCTTCCGCTTGCAACTTAACTATGTTTTGCTTGAACACCAATTGTATTGGTTGGATTTTTATAACTACTTATATGCTTGTTCAATATGATTGGTGGCTGGATCCTGGTCAGTCACGCCTCCAAGCGGTAGTACTCCGCAGGTGGATTTTGGGGGTGTGACAGATTGGTATCAGAGCCATTGGTTATAGAGAACTTGGTTTTAATAAAGGGAAAAACGTTTTTGTTAAAACCAGACTATAACCTGTACAGTGCTCAACGGTCCACAACGATGCTTCGCTCCACATGCAAGGCTCGACATTCTAGGTGATATGATCTGTGTATATATTGCCTACTTGTTAGTTACATAGTACATTGCTTATGGTATGCTTGGCTAGTATAACTACTGTTGCTTGAACACGTGCGTGCTTGCTCTATTTTATCGTCGTACTTTCGCGAACCCCTCTCACTCACGTTCTCCTTGATATGAAGATCATGTCTGGACGCGTTAACCTGACACAAGCCCAGTTGACGGCTCTGATCAACGAACGAGTTGCCGCAGCAGTTGCAGCTGCACACGGAGGAGGTATATCCTGCAGTCCGAACTCATTCTAGGATCTTTAGGATCCTACTCTCGTGAACCAACCTTTGTGTTAAACTCTGTCTTTTCTTTCACCCACGATAGGTCATCATGTTCAGCCACCCGTGTGCACTTTTAAGACTTTCATGGACTGCCGACCAACTACTTTTAGCGGCACTGAAGGAGCAGTAGGTCTCCTACACTGGTTTGAGAAACTAGAATCTGTCTTCGAAATGTGTGAATGCCCGAAGGCGCGCAGGGTGAAGTATGCTACCGGTACTCTCGAGGGTTTAGCCCTCACATGGTGGAACGCTCAAGTTCAAATGCTAGGGTTGGTTGCTGCCAACGCCACCCCATGGGAAAATTTTAAAGAGATGATTAAGGAGGAATACTGCAGTCGTGATGAGATTCACAAACTCGAAGTGGAGTTCTTCAACCTCAAGATGACGGGGTCCGAAATTGAAGCTTATGTGAAAAGGTCGAACGAATTGGCAATTCTGTGTCCTACTATGGTGGATCCTCCCATCAAACGCATCGAACTATTTCTTCAGGGCTTAGTGCCAGAAATCCAAAGTCATGTGACTTCAGCGAACCTCGCCACCTACCAGCAAGCCGTTCAGTTGGCTCACCGTCTCACGGATCAAGCGGTGGAGCAGAACAAGTTACCAAAACGCATAGGTGCTGCAACTACTTCTGGTACCTCTAGTGACAACAAACGGAAATGGGATGGAACTTCAAGTAAGGGTTCGACTTCTGTTCATTCCCAGTCTCAGCAGAGAAATACTGAGGACTACAAGAGCCCTAATCAGCAACCGTCTGGTGGTCAAAGTCATGGTGGGTACAAAGGAAATCACCCCAAATGCAATCGCTGCAGCCTGCACCACAGCGGGCCATGCACCAGGGGCAACTGTCATCGGTGCAACAAGCCTGGTCACGCTGCAAAGGATTGCAGGAGCTTATACCCCGCCAATCAGAATCGTCATCAAGCTCAACAGAACCAGCGCCAGCAGCAGCAGCAAGGTGATAACAAAGGGTGCTTTCAGTGTGGAGCTGAGGGCCACTTCAAGAGAGATTGTCCCCAACTGAACAGGAACCAGAACAACAACAACAACAATAACAACAATCAAGGGAATGGTAACAATGGGAACAACAACAACAATGGCGCCAGGGGGCGGGTGTTTGTGATTGGCCAAGGTGAAGCAAGGAATGACCCCAATGTTGTGGCGGGTAAGTTCCTTCTCGACGACTTTTATGTTTCAGTTTTATTTGATTCGGGTGCCGATACTAGCTACATGTCACTAGAAGTTAGTCGAATGCTTAAGCGTATTCCAACCCCTTTAAACAACAAGCACACCGTAGAGCTAGCAAATGGTAAGAGTTTAGAAGCCACACACATTGTCAAGGGTTGTAAACTTATTCTCGCTGACCAGACCTTCTCTATCGACCTCATTCCTATTGTCTTGGGAAGTTTCGACGTTGTCATTGGGATGGATTGGCTATCCCAACACCGAGCAGAGATTCTTTGCAACGAGAAGATTGTCCGTATTCCAGGTCCCGATGGTGAACCTCTCATGATTCATGGCGACAAGAGGAGTGCTGTTGAGAACGTCATTTCTCTCCTTAAGGCCCAAAAGTGCTTGCGAAAGGGGCACACCGCTATTTTGGCTCTCGTTACTGACACCTCAGAAAAAGAGAAGAAGATAGAAGATTTTCCAGTTGTACGCGATTTTCCAGAAGTATTTCCTGAGGAATTACCTGGTCTTCCGCCTCATCGCCAAGTCGAGTTTCAGATCGAACTAGCTCCTGGAGCTGCGCCTATAGCCCGTGCACCTTATCGTTTAGCCCCATCAGAGTTGAAAGAACTCTCCACGCAACTACAAGAGCTCCTGGATAAGGGTTTTATTCGTCCTAGCTCGTCGCCCTGGGGAGCTCCAGTGCTATTTGTGAAGAAGAAAGACGGTACTTTCAGAATGTGCATCGATTACCGGGAACTCAACAAGGTGACGGTGAAGAACCGTTATCCTCTACCGCGTATCGACGACTTATTCGACCAGCTGCAAGGATCGAGCTACTATTCGAAGATCGATTTGAGATCGGGTTATCACCAGCTGAGAGTCCGGGAAGAGGACGTCTCCAAAACAGCTTTCAGAACGCGATACGGGCATTATGAGTTTCTGGTCATGCCTTTTGGGATGACAAACGCACCTGCGGTTTTCATGGATTTGATGAATCGAGTGTGCAAGCCTTACCTGGACAAGTTTGTTATAGTCTTCATCGACGACATCCTGATCTATTCCAAGAGTCGGGAGGAACACGAGCAGCATCTGCGACTTATTCTGGAACTTCTTCAAACAGAACAGCTTTATGCAAAGTTCTCGAAATGCGACTTCTGGCTTCGAGAAGTCCATTTCCTAGGCCACGTGGTAAACAAGGATGGGATTCATGTTGATCCATCCAAGATAGACTCGATTAAGAACTGGCCTGCACCTCGTACACCAAAGGAAATTCGCCAATTCTTGGGTTTGGCGGGATACTACCGGAGATTCATAAAGGATTTTTCTAAGATTGCACAGCCTCTCACCTCACTAACGCAGAAGGGCGTTGTTTATCGCTGGGGAAACGCACAGGAGTTGGCATTTCAGCACCTAAAGGATAGACTTTGTAGCGCACCTATCCTTTCCTTGCCGGAGGGCACAGAAGACTTTGTGGTTTACTGTGACGCATCAATTCAAGGTCTTGGTTGCGTGTTGATGCAACGAGACAAAGTTATAGCCTACGCCTCACGCCAACTCAAGGTTCATGAAAAGAACTACACTACGCACGACTTAGAGCTGGGAGCTGTTGTTTTTGCACTTAAGTTATGGCGGCATTACCTGTATGGTACGAAGTGCGCCATCTACACCGACCACAGGAGCCTCGAGCATATCTTCAAGCAGAAGGAACTGAATATGCGGCAACGACGATGGGTCGAACTACTGAATGACTACGAGTGCTCAATCAGGTATCACCCGGGCAAGGCCAATGTTGTGGCTGACGCCCTCAGTCGGAAGGACACTGCACCTAAGCGCGTGCGAGCTTTACAACTCACGATCCACTCTAGTCTCCCTTCCCAGATACGAGCAGCTCAGATAGAAGCACTGAAACCAGAAAACGTCAGGGCTGAAGCCCTACGCGGATCAAGGCAACGATTAGAACAAAAGGAAGACGATGGTTACTACGTAACGGGACGCATTTGGGTCCCACTCTATGGCAACCTACGAGAGCTTGTGATGGATGAAGCACATAAGTCTCGCTACTCGGTACATCCTGGTTCGGATAAAATGTACCACGATATCAAAACCACGTATTGGTGGCCTAGCATGAAGGCCCACATAGCAACTTACGTCAGCAAGTGCTTGACTTGTGCGAGAGTCAAGTCCGAATACCAGAAACCCTCAGGCCTGCTCCAACAACCAGAGATACCTCAATGGAAATGGGAGCAAATTTCCATGGATTTTGTTACTGGCCTACCTAGATCCCAGCGCGGGAACGATACTATTTGGGTGATCGTGGATCGACTCACAAAGTTTGCACACTTCCTGGCCATCAAGGAAACGGACAAATTCTCCACTCTTGCAGAAATATACCTCAAGGAAGTTGTCTCGAGGCACGGGGTGCCCACCTCCATTATCTCGGATCGAGATGCACGTTTTACTTCAGAGCTGTGGCAAGCAATGCACAAATCCTTCGGCTCACGATTAGACATGAGCACAGCGTACCACCCTCAGACGGACGGGCAGTCCGAGCGCACTATTCAAACCTTAGAAGACATGCTTCGTGCATGTGTAATCGACTTTGGCAACCGCTGGGAAAAGCATCTGCCACTTGTGGAATTCTCGTACAATAACAGCTACCACACCAGCATTAAAGCTGCTCCGTTTGAGGCATTGTACGGACGTAAATGCCGGTCACCTCTTTGCTGGGCAGAGGTGGGAGATAGTCAGATCACTGGTCCAGAATATGTGGTAGATACAACCGAGCAAATTGCTCAGATACGAAAACGCATGACGGCCGCTCGCGAACGTCAGAAAGTTTACGCCGACATGGGCAGGAAACCGCTTGAGCTCCAGGTTGGGGAGCGGGTACTACTCAAAGTTTCACCCTGGAAGGGTGTGGTTCGTTTTGGTAAACGCGGCAAACTTAACCCACGATACGTTGGACCCTTCGAAGTCATTGAGAAAATAGGCAGGGTGGCCTACAGACTCAACTTACCAGCGGAACTCGGTGCAGTTCACAACGTTTTTCACGTGTCGAATCTGAAGAAGTGTCCGTCAGATGAGACCCACGTAGTTCCTTTGAAGGAACTCACTATCGACGAGCAGTTACGATTCGTCGAGGAACCAGTCGAAATCACGGATCGGGATGTTAAGGTCCTCAAGAGCACCAGAATACCTCTCGTTCGAGTTCGTTGGAACTCACGTCGCGGCCCAGAGTTCACCTGGGAGCGCGAAGATCAGATGAAACAAAAGTATCCCCAACTGTTCGCAAACAGTACACCCACTACTGAGGCCGAAGCTACGGAATTTCGGGACGAAATTCCAGATCAACGGGGGGTGGATGTGACACCGCAGGAAAACCATACAACTTAACTAGCTTCCTCAGTGAGTGCATACCAAATTTCGGGACGAAATTTCTTTCAACTTGGGGATGATGTGACAACTCGAAATTTAGAACCTTTCGCGTATCTTAGTGTAACCTACTTGAAACATTATGTGACTAGTTGACGTATTGGTGTAATAATATATGTAAACATCCTATGTGATTTCGTGTTACATTTATGTGTTATGTTACATGTATGCTTGTGTGTATATATGCGAGTATGTATATGAACCGAGACAACAAGAACCCGACTCGAGACCATGTGGTCTCGAGTGAACAATGACTCATGGGCCGGTTGGGCCACACATACACATTTAGCCTATTTCGAAACCCATTAGGGTGCACAAGGTGAAACAAGTATATAAATCTTAGTGTTAGCCATGTTGCCATTTTCTTTGGATAACACACACTCTCCTACTCCCTCTCACTAAACCCTAGACACCAAACATCATATTTCTCCTCCTTCTTCTCGGATCCAAACCGGTGACACTAGGACTAGCGGATCGGCTCACACACACACACACTCGGAAGTTTCATACTCGCCTTTGAAACTCATCAACCGGTTAGTGATTTTATGATGTTTGTGGTTGTTTAATAATGGTATGAATGATATGATTAACTAGTGTAGTTGTATGCTTGATAATGTTTCGTGAATCGGATGTATATATTGTTGATAATCGGCTAACATGTTTCGGATATATTGCACAATGAGCTCATGATATCTTGTATTGAAATGTGATTCAAATCATTAAATGTGAATGTTCATAAAGCCGGCTTGCACATGTGAATAGAAAGCATCATGTTATTCGGATTAGGATAGATTTTGGAGATGTTATGTGATGACTTGAAACCATTAAACGAGTATGATCGAATGTTTGATTTGTTGTTCATGATTATATTTGTGACTAATGTTAGAAACCGAAAATATGATGAACAAGCTTGAATGATCATGATGAACTATTTGAATATATGAAGAACTTGTTGAATATGATATGAGTGTGTGATGAACATTTGAAATTTGTTGTTTGATCCATTTTAGTAAATTACTAGACAAACAAACATGTTTAAGTGGATAGTACAAACCATTTCATGAAACCAAATTTCCATTGGATAGTACACTGTGCAGAATCAGCTCCTGTTCAACCGAAACCTCCAGTTGCGACTCGAAACCAGTGCATGATGAGTCGAAATCTCCCGGTTGCGACATCGGTTGCGAGTCGCAAACACCTGATTGCGACTCGAAACCACACGAGATCAGCACATAAACCGTTTGACTCGAAACCACAGTTACGAGTCCGGTTGCGACTCGAGACCAAAACAGCACGAACCGAGACCATGATTGCGACTCAGGTTGCGAGTCGCAAACGCCTAGTTGCGACTCGAGACTATACACAGATACACGCTGTTTGGGCTTGCACCCCATTACGGGCTTAATTGATTGGGCCGGACTCTTGGGCCTAATGCACGGACCTTATATGTTACTGTTGAACATGAATGATTGATGAACTGCTATAGATGATACTTGAATGCAATGTGCTAGAAACACCCGTGTGCTACTTGGTTACGAACCTAATTGGTATGATACAACTATGATAGGACACGAGTGACCACAATACTACTTGTTTGACTTTTCTGTGTATCTACCGAGCAAACCAAGGTGAGTTCACACCCTCTACAAAGCATGGGATTCCCAGGGGTGGGGTTAAGGAACATGGGTTCCTCGTCCTCCTTGGGTAGGACATCAAAGGTTCAGGAATGTAATTCCTCGTCCTCACGGACAGATAACTCGTACTAGACTAAAACTCTATCACGAAGTCCCTCATTTTTATATCGACTTAATCGCCGGGCCAATGGCGAGCGGGTCATTAGTTAGATAGCGCTATTTAGGTCTGACAAACCTCACACCGTGCCGCAGAGGACGGGCGTGAACTAATGGATCTGGGGCACGTCAATGATGATAGACATTGACAGTTTCAGGGCACATAAACATGACTACAGTCAGCAGTCGATATGGTAACGAGTCTAGTGTATACATGGGGTAGCCCCCACGGCCGAAATGCCAGATAACTAACATGGGGTAGCCCCCACGGCTGGATTGCCAGAGTAACCGGGAATAAACAAGTCACGTTTTTAACTATGGGGTAACCCCCACGGCAGGATGCCAGATAAAGGAAACTGTTTTCGAAACAACTTAAAACGAACACCCAACCGTGAACTCACTCAACTTGTTGTTGACTCGTTACTACATGCTTTGCAGGTCCTTAGGTTTCTTAGCTGGAGCTTGCATGGAGGAGGATCGTTGTGGGACATGGACGTTTGTGTGCCATGTTAAACTTTGAAACAATTAAACTTATGTTTTGATTTGAGACTTATGCTTCCGCTTGCAACTTAACTATGTTTTGCTTGAACACCAATTGTATTGGTTGGATTTTTATAACTACTTATATGCTTGTTCAATATGATTGGTGGCTGGATCCTGGTCAGTCACGCCTCCAAGCGGTAGTACTCCGCAGGTGGATTTTGGGGGTGTGACAGATACAATCCCAAAGGGTTGGAATATTGGAAGATAATTAATTAAGTTATTAATGCGTAAAATGGTAGGTCCCTCTTTTGAAGACAACGTTACCCTCGGCTAAGTGGTTTGAGTCAGCAGGGATACAATCCCAAGTAGCCGGTTTAATGTATTAATAGTAGTTTACATATGAGGTGATCAAGCCATTCGCACCCCCGCCATCCAATACTAGTGGGTATTGAAGGAGGTCCTAGTAAGCTTGACTCAGGTCCTTGCAGGATCTATACACTGAACAAGGCAAGAACCTTACTAAACCATTCCCTTAACCCCTGACCGGGTAGCCAACATATCTCTATATAGACCGTAGAGATATGAATGGTGAAAATCTTTTACTTTATATAGACAGTAAAGTAATGCCAAGACACCACAGACAAATGATAAAGAAGTTTTACCTTCAACATAAGAAACTAGTTATTAAAGTCATTAATACAAAACCAAATAAAAAGTGCGAAAAGATTAAAAATCAAAAGTATTACACTAAATGCTTATCTTCACCAAGTGATGTAAGAGACTTAGCAAAACATGGCCTTTGATTGACAAGAGCTCTTACGATCAATCTTGGATCCCGAGACTACTACACACACTCTAAGGTGGACGATGGATGATGGTGGTAGATGTGGGTGTTGTAGTGGTGGCAAAGTGGGAGAGAGGTGGTTTGCCAAGGGATGCCTTTGAAGTGAACCAAGCACCTCTATTTATAGCCTGAACAGAACTCTGGCCACGGCCCCGTGGTCAGCATTTTCTCTTCCTTCATTAATTTCAAGTGTCAGTAGAGGGCCCAACACGCCCCGTAGTGAGCTGGGCACAGCCCCTTGGTTAGTACCGTATCTGTACTATCAAGATTTGACAAGATTCTGCGTATCTTTGTGTTGACCATGCCCCGTTGTGAGTTGGGCACGGCCCCGTGGTTAGTACCGTATCTGTACTATCAATATTTGACAAGATTCTGCGTATCTTTGCATTAACCACACCCCGTGGTGAGCTGGGCACGGCCCCGTGGTGGGCGTAGAAGCTTCTACAGGTTTTGTCTACTTGTCAGGGCTGACCATGGCACGTGGTGAGCTGACCACGCCCCGTGGTGAGCTGACTACGCCCCATGGTGAGTTGGGCACAACCCCATGGTCAGCTGGGCATATCCCCATGGTCAGCTTCTGCCTTCTTATTTTTGCTTTGGGAGATGCTGCCGAGGGGTCAGGCATGTCACGTTTCTTCATTTTCTTTGTATTTATGTTGGTTTTGGCTGTATATTTGTTCCTTTCGTTCGTTTAAGCTCATCTGATCCTGTAAATTCAAAAGGAAGACAAAAACACACTTTTTCGACATTAGTACTAGAAAGTGTTGGTTTTATGCCTCATTTGATGTAATTTATATGTTGCATTTTACACACATCAAATACCCCCACACTTGAATCTTTGCTTGTCCTTAAGCAAAACTCTTTATTATGTGGCTTACACACCAAAATGGAATGGGTAGAAGAGAAGTTTTGGGCTTGTCTTGAGTGTCGGGAATCCAAGATCTTTATATGGTTTTATTTTTATACTATTTACAATCCTATTCGTTATGATTTATTTAGAACGTTTCATAAGAGAAATTACTTATTTGGGCGTAACATGCCTTTTTAAAAATTCCATTTATATACAAGTTCACATAACTCACGGGAGATCACTCAACACTCGGCCGAAGATGTATTTTTGTGAAACACTCGAGACCGGCATTGAACTTACTTTTACTATATGCTTGCCAAGCAATCAATCCTCCTCCTTTTTAACTATGAACCTTCGTAAATATCAAGAGGACTTGGTAAAGGGTTAGGCTTGGGCTAAAGGTTTTGGTTAGTGGTTAGTAAAAAGGGCTAAAAGCGTAAAAAGAGTCGGTTGTCGTGAACCCTTTTTTTGACATTTATTCAAACTAAGCATATTTAAACAAGATTTTTTTGAGGAACTTGTTTGGTTATTGCAAAATTCTCTTTTTTTGTCACAAGATAACCGAGCTTTTTTTTGTTAGGATCTGAGTTTCTTATGATTGTGCTTGTTTGATTATAATGAAGATGAAACAGAATTGAATGCAGGGGAATTAAGTGAAACAAACTTTCAACACACAATCAATGAGAGAAATAGTTTCAGCAAACATGTTTATACTTGGAATCGAATGATTGTATTTATTACAACTATCAATTACAAATGCATGCATGCACTAATCTGCCCCTCAGCCTGAGCTCACAGTGATTGTTCGTACATAATGACTTGTGATGAAGAGAGCTAATAGAACAGTACAAGGTACTGTTCTATTTATAGTACAGAACAAACCACTGTGGCATCTTTGCTGACGTCACTATGAAAGTGACATCTAACCTCCTAACAACATCTAACAACTGTTCTTTACAAACACTGCTTTCAAACTACTGATTACAAATACAATACAATAAAGAAGGTAAACTACTACTTCTTCATTCCACTGCTTTAGCCCCAGTAGTGCTTTATGTGACAACCGTCACTTTTCCGTACATTCCGTACACTAGATGAACAGTAATTTGTGCTTAAATGACTGTGCATGATCTGGTTTACCAGACAAATAAATTTCTGAATTCCATACAAGTGAATTCATGCATGATATATGCTACAAGAATTTCGTTATGACAGCGTTGCGTCAAAAATATTAGTAAACTCACCGGTAAGACACATCGTGTCAACAGAACTGCAGAAAGCAGTCAGACATTAGAATTGAGGCCTAGGTGTAGGTCCGACAACAAAAGTACATTAAAACCCAAGAGTACATGTAAGGGTTTAATTTTTGGTCGTTACGAAAGCTAAAGCACACACTAAAAGGCACCTGAAACACACTTTAAGTGCAGAACTAATTACGACAAAACTGTGAAACGAACGTGGCGGCCGCCCGGATAATATTTAATCCCACAAATATTCTGTTATGATTAAAATTTTATTTTAATCAAGTTCGTTTTGAAAAATAAATTAAAACGCTTAAAAACGTTAGTTTTCAAGTTTAAGCGCGTACCGTGTGTTCCTACGCGACACAATGCTTACACTGCAAAACGCAGACAACGCAGCAAACCCAGGAATATGCCAGGAATATACCAGGAATATGCCAGGAATATGCCAGAAATATACCAGGAATATGCCAGGAATATACCAGGAATATACCAGGAATATGCCAGGAATATACCAGGAATATACCAGGAATATGCCAGGAATATGCCAGGAATATACCAGGAATATACCAGGAATATACCAGGAATATGCCAGGAATATGCTAGGAATATGCTAGGAATATGCTAGGAATATGCTATATGGAAGGTCTATAAATACCACCATTTCATCACAACACTCTTCTCTCCCTTCCTCCCTCCATGGCTACGGCCCAAACACCCCTCTTTCACCCTTCACTTTTCAACTCCTTTCCAAGCAATCTATGGTGATTCTAAGGTGTCTCGAGCTTAATTAGGAAGGTTGCAAGCAACGGAACTTGAAGGGCCTTCACCATTTGCTTTTATCCACCACTTTTACACTTTGAAACTTCCCTAGCCTTGTGCTAGTAGTAAGTGCTTCTAATCATCATCTTGTTCTTGTTTATGATGGTTAATAGGTGGTTTAATGGTTAAAAAATTAAGAACACTAAAGAACATAGTTTAAAGTCTTATAAAAATGATGAACTTGTTGGATAAAAGAAGTATAGTTGTGTAAAACTTGTAAGACTTGTTTTGTGGTGATTATTTAGTGCCGATCTATGTTGTGGTAGCTCGGATCATCATCTAACCCGGATTAGTCATGTTCATGAAACATGACATAGAATATGTTAAGAATGAAAAGGGTTAAATGATGAAACTCTACTACACACTAAACATGAACTTGAGTAAAAGTAATTTTTCTTGTAAAATAAGACTCTAAACATGTAGATCTAAAGATCTACAAGTGGTTTTTCGAAAGAACCAAGCAAAAATATTAGTGTTGTTTAAAACCCGGATCTTACATGAACTAAATATATTTTTAGTAAATAAACAAGTGTGTAAACACTTGTGTAACAAGGAAGTTCAACAAAGAAATATTTTTGTGAATCTTGACTAGAAGTTGTGAAACTTCATATTCTTTAAAAATAAAGTTTTTAAGAAACTAAACTTATTTTTAAAGATAACAAGACTTACTAAATGTGCTAGTAAGTTACTACACATTTTTGTAAATATTCAAGTTCATTAAATGGAGAAATAAGTGATTATTGTTGATGATTATTGTTGATAATTGTTGTTGATGATTGCTGACGATTTAAAAGAAAATAAACACATGTTTTGAAAACATGGGAAACCTCCATTTTTAGGGGAAACTCTGTCGAAATTTCTATAAATTTCGACACTTAGAAAAATATAAGTTTTAAGAAACTTATTCCCTAAAAATGTATCTAAAAATATTACCAAGGTTTCCCTAATTTTTGGTGATAAGAAATGAGGATTTCTTCAAGAATAAAAATGGATATAAGTATGTATATTTTTGAGAGAAAAATATATATTATTTTATCACCAACTTTTGTGCTAAGTGTATAAAGTATGTGTTATATGTGCTAGTGTATTAAGACTTAAAAATACACTAAATACTCATGAGGAGTATAAACATAAAAATACACATACGACATACAAGGTACATAATTCGGGTACAAAGTGCAAAACACGAGATACTTATATTAATTTTTGAGAAAATAATATAAGTAAGATACTTAGTTAAAAATATAAAATATTTTTAACACAAGAAATTATACACAAGAGATAGTGACTGTACTTGTGCGACGCAAGTCTAGTGACTAACGTTAAGAAAACGCGTATAGGTTACGACGTTAATTAAGCAAATCTGGGGAAGTTTACGATGCACAGGAACGCAAAGTTGTGAGTTCATGCTCCCCCTTTTCTCTAACTGTTTTTGGTTTTATAACTCTCGGGGGTGAAATACATGTTACAAATATTATAATTTTTACAATGGGTAAAAATACAAGAAGCACTCTTGGTGAGAACGAGAACCGAGTGCAATATGATTTGAGAATACGAGAAGCACTCGTCGTGAGTGCAATATGATGAGCTTTAAGAAAAGCCTAGAAAATACTAGATCATGTGAGCATAGACTAATACAAAAGATGCCATAAAGTCTTGGTGAATACTAGTACCAAGCCATTAAAAACATTCATTAATTAGGGACGAGGGTTAGATCTAACGGGTACGACCGAGCCCCACTCATGGTCCTTATGTGACCACTTGAGTGCTTCGGTGTCCCAGTCGAGGGAAATCGACGCAATCGAGGGCAATCGACACAGTCGAGGGTAATCGACACAGTCAAGGGAAATTGACACAATCGAGGTTAATCGACACAGTCGAGGGAAATCGACATAATTAGAGGGAGAATATACTAATGCTCCATATGCTCACATGCCTTAAAGGAGCCAACACTAATGTTCCATATGTCCTCACATGCCTTAATGTCCTTGTATAAACAATCATTTAAAATGTGGGGGTACACAAGAATAATTGAATGATACTTGAGTACGTGGGGTACTCAAGAAAACGGGAATTATACTTGAGTACGTGGGGTACTCAAGAAAGACTTGAATTATACATGACACATACTATGTTTTCATACAAAGTATAAAAACGTGAAATACAAAAACACATGAACTCGCTCAACTTTATGTTGATGTTTTCCAAAATTACATGTATTTCAGGTGACAGGATGGATCTTGGGCGCAAGTGTCATAACTAGGAGTAGACTACAAGTTTAGATGTCATCCACTTTTGTTGAATTGTAACCTTGTCAAAGGTCGTGTTTTGAAAACTTAAATAACAAGTGTTTGTAATACTCAAATTTTCATAAATGGATGAACATCGTTTTGATCATGTAGTCGTTTATTACGATTGAATGCAATGATAACAAGCTAGTCACACATCATACGCTTCCGCAAAAGACAGGGTGTGACAGTTTGGTATCAGAGCTTCGATTGTAGTGAACTAGGATTCTTTCTCGAGTCTAGACTACAATCACTAGAGTTCTCTCACGAAAACATTTTACAAAAAGGTTTTCATTGCATTCACGAAAGCGCCAAGATCCACAAGTCAGACACTTTTCAAAAAGTGACAAGGCAAGGACATTAGTGAGGAATACCTTTAAAATAAGGTGCCAACCAAAGCATAGTCTACACGAGTTAGACTTGCCAAAAACAAAATGACCCCCCAAAAACGAGAGTTATACGTGATATAATGCATTAAATTGCTTGATTATGCTAAGTAGCATATATGTTATTGATATATATACATACAAATAAGTGTACGGAATGATTATTGACGTGAATGAGATACTTTCGACTCTGACTCCTATTACTATACGTGACTCGCACGATGAAGCTACCGACCTCGCATCCTTTGCAAAGCTCATGGCTGGGAGTGATTACCAAACAAGATGCTGAGCTTGCTTCCGTAGGAGATGGCTGCTCTTCCCTCTCGATCGTGAAGGTGCCTAACTACAGTGATGATGACGAGACAGAGGCGGCAACCTTGAACGAATTCTCAATCAACGGGACGAGATCCCTGCGGCTTATGTGAAGCAAGATTGACGATATGCTTAACCAGAAAAGGGAGATGAAGTATTCATCTCGAAGGTGCCCCTCCAACTACTAGGAATTCTCTCTGTTCCTATTCCATCTAATCATCGTGCCTATACGCGCGTAACGATAACGAATGTTAGCGCGTGGACCATCGCAAAGGTCCTTTCCATGACAAGAGGTATAAGGACAGTAGTGTCCCCTCCTTGATTGATCATCTGCTTGGACGAGAGAAAATTTGGGGTAACTGTGCAAGACAATTTATTATTACGGGGGCCCACGTAATAACGACTTGTAGTGCACAGAAATCCTGGTGGACTCTGCGGGCCGAGCTAATGAAAACCATACAAAATCAATCTATAGGTGTCCTCACCTTCATCTGGTAGAACAACACATAGATCAGTGCTTTAGCACGTTAGAAAGTAGGAAGCCTGTCTTAGCCTACTTCGTGACTGACACTTCTACCTGCATACGAGACGTTTGAGCAAACGACATTTAAGCAAGAGAGGTGGAATAACATTCAAAAGAATCAGCGACGATACACTCTCTATCACCTCTACACAAACAACCCCATCAAAGGGGAAATATACGCACCAGTAAAGCTAAAGACCTAAGAAAACCAATGTAGCAGGAAATAACTAAAACTTAAATGACCAAGGCGTTGTAGCCTCGAGTTCATTTCAAACGATAAGCCAAGTTGGCAAGCCTATGTGAAGGCTCAATAGCTGTTTCCTCGCTTATACATTGATGTTATATACATGTGAAATTGGGTGATCACATAATGGCTTATGGTGCTATGTATCTCATTGACAATTGGAATGTTGTCTAACCTACTTCATACCATTTTGGCAGAAGAGAATGCCGCCCAGGCGAGACACAAACACCAGTACGTTGCCAAGGACAGAAGCCGAGCTGCAAGAACGCATCTCACAGGCAATTGCGCGACATGAAGCCCTCCGCTCTAAGCACAACGATGGCACTACTGAAAATAACCCTCCAACTGGCTGCACCTATAAACAATTCCTGGACTGCAAGCCATTGAATTTTGATGGCACAGGAGGTGCCGTTGCATTTGTTCGTTGGGCAGAAAAGACTGACTCCATTCTAAGAATGAGTAACTGTTTGCCCCAACAGAGTGTTACTTATATCTCAGGGTTATTCGTAGATGGCGCACTCTCCTGGTGGAACCTTCAGGTTCAAACCCTTGGTGTGGATGTTGCCTATGCACTAAGTTGGGACGAGCTCAAGGAAATGATGGAAAAGAAATACTGTTCTAGAGCTGAAATCCAGAAGCTTGAGGTGGAGTTCTGGAACTTGAAAATGGACGGACCGAAGATTCCTGAATACGTCCAACGATTTCACGACTTGTCTAGGGTCGTCCCCTACTTAGTCAAACCGGAATTCAAAAGGGTTGAACGATTCATTTGGGGACTTGCACCTCAGATCAGGAGCATGGTTACTACCTCAAAGCCCTCAACCATTACAGAGGCTATCAATATGAGTGTCACTCTTACCGAAGAAGCTCTACGTGCTGGAAAATTTTCGGAACCTGAGGATAACAAGAAAGAGACTCATGTGGAGTTATCAGGCAATAAGAAAAGGAAGTCTTCGAACCTAAAGGTGGGCACACTAGTCAGCTATGGAAGCTCTAAAGCAAACAAAAGAAAGAAAGTGAATCCGCCACGTGACAGGAAAACTGATGGAGCCACTAATAAGGCCGGCGGTAGAATATACTAGGGGACTAAACCGAAGTGCGGAGAATGCAATTTCCACCATGAAGGTCGATGTCCGAGACCTAAGTGTGGAAAGTGTGGAAAAGAAGGGCACAACAAGGTTGCCTGTTGGGCGAAGGACCCAGATGGAAGAAATAAGAGAATACCAGGTTGCTACAAATGTGGTGAGGCAGGGCACTTTAGGAAAGATTGCCCAAAGAAGAAACAAGCAAAGAAGGGTTTTCACGATCGAAACTCGTGAACCACGCCAGGATCCAGATGCGGTTACGGGTACGTTCCCTATTAACCACCCTTATGCATCTATTTTTAATACTGGCATCAACTTCAACCTTGCATGCTTAGAACTTAAGAAACTGCTTGGCCTAGTCTCAAGTAAGATAGACGTCCCGTATTCTTTAGAAATGGGCATATAGGAGGCTAGTTTAAACAGTCGAACCAGTTAAGGATTGTATTTAGGGACTCAGAAGGCCCGAACCTTCTGTTACTATTGACTCGCGAAGTCATAATATGATAATCTGCATGGACCAAAAATCCAAGTATAGAGCCGAAGTCGTTTGATATGAGAAAATCAGTCGCATCCCTCTTGCGAATGATGAAACCCAAACTTTCCTGCAATAGGTGCAAGGATGCTAGACCCCACAAGGCGGCAGATCTATGACATCACTCAATTGTCATAGAAACGCCTCCGAGTAGACTGCAGAGCCTGAGAACATCCCCGTGACGGAAGAAGTCCCAGTAGCCTTTTCTGAAGACTTGCCAGGAATACCTTTACAGCGCCAAGAGGAGCTTGGGATGGCCCTCGTACCAGGAGTGGTACCAGTGCTGAATGACGCCTTACCGACTAGCTTCGTCTGCGAAGCATGAGCCTTCGAGGTAACTGCCAGAGCTGCTAGACAGAGGGAAATTAAAGACATGACATCCTTAGTTAAGGAGAAAAGGAGAAAGTTGGTAGTCTCCACTTTACATGAACTTCAGAAAAGTGAGAATCAGAATCCTTTGCCAAGGACTGATGACACAAATGAGCAAATCGTAAGATCCTAGTTGCCACTCAAGGACCAATTTGTGGACAGGATCTCCTCAACTGTGTATACCAGAAGGAAATATCCCTAAAAACGACACTCAGAACTCGCTTCGAGCATTACGAGTTCCTTGTCGTACCATTAGGCTTAACACACGCATCGACAATATTCATGGACCTCATGAATCGAACGTGTAAGCCATACCTAGATAAGCCATATACTTATTGACTACATTCTCATATGGCCAACGACCAAGGAAGGTCGTGAGCAATAGCTGCAATTTACCTTGTAACTCTTAGAGAAAGAACAATATGCGCTATGATAACGAAAAGCGGACTTCGAATTCGCGAAGTTAGAACTTTAAGATACATGATGGATAAAGAACGAAATTCACGCCAACCCTGCAACCAAGAGCTAAGGAGCTAGAGTTGCAATTATGTGACGTCTCTTGACAAGTCTCGATTGTACGTCGATGCAACGAGACCACGACATTGCACACGCGGCACATTGATTAAGGAATCATGAGAAGAGATCTTGAGATAGATACAGTGATTGCGCGCCGCAACTGGACGTCATTACCTGAAAGAAAACGTTGCACGATCTTTATTGATCACAAGGGTTGCAACACACCGATGATCGTAAGAACTCGAATATGAGCTGAGCTGCTGAACAAGGCAGACTGTATGAACACAATACGTTCTTGTGTGATAAACTTTGATGAAAAGTCGGAACACTCACTTGCCCTTAGTGGAGTTTTCCTACAACGGTATCTATCACACCGTCGTCTAAACCGCTTCGTGTAAAGCTTTAGACGGAACATAATGAGTAAATTCCCGTCATGTTGAACGGAGACGAGAAATAAACAATCAACTGGCCCGAGATGGCCCAGGAAAAACTAGAGGCAAGATCGTTCAGATATGTGATCATATCAGGACAGCCCGCAGAATACAGAAAGATTACGCCGATGAGCGGCAGAAATCGTATGAATTTGAGACAAGAAGCATGACTAAAATGAGAGCCTCGCCTAGAGAAGGCGTAGTGTGTTTTGGAAAACGAAAAGGTTGAATCCCCGGTGTAGGGATCAGAACCATTGCTCACAAGATGAAGCTCCCAGAAAAAGATCAGTAATGATCGCGACACATTCATGTGTCTAGTCTGTAGAGGAGTCTGACTTAAGGAACAGTCGTTGTTCCCACAAATAAGATTCACGTCAATGACAAACGACAAGAATTACTATAGAAACCTGTTGAGGTTTTGGACCAAGAGTCCGTGATACTATAGAAACCTGCTAAGGTTTTGGACCAAGAGTCCGTGATACTATAGAAACCTGTTAAGGTTTTGGACCAAGAGTCCGTGATACTATAGAAACATGTTGAGGTTTTGGACCAAGAGTCCGTATTACTATAGAAACCTGTTGAGGTTATGGACCAAGAGTCCACAAGATACAGAAAAGTCATGATCGACTTACTTGAGTATGATAGAATTCATGACATGACCCAGAGATTTCATGGGAACATGAAGAAAAATCATGAATCTAAGTGACCATATTGGTTTCACAACTCCCCTGCGATCGATGGCATCGCTTGAATTTCGGGACGAAATTCTTTTAACGGGGGGAGACTGTGACAACCGTCACTTTTCCGTACATTCCGTACACTAGATGAACAGTAATTTGTGCCTAAATGACTGTGCATGATCTGGTTTACCAGACAAATAAATTTCTGAATTCCATACAAGTGAATTCATGCATAATATATGCTACAAGAATTTCGTTATGACAGCGTTGCGTCAAAAATATTAGTAAACTCACCGGTAAGACACATCGTGTCAACAGAACTGCAGAAAGCAGTCAGACATTAGAATTGAGGCCTAGGTGTAGGTCCGACAACAAAAGTACATTAAAACCCAAGAGTACATGTAAGGGTTTAATTTTTGTTCGTTACGAAAGCTAAAGCACGCACTAAAAGGCACCTGAAACACACTTTAAGTGCAGAACTAATTACGACAAAACTGCGAAATGAACGTTGGCGGCCGCCCGGATAATATTTAATCCCACAAATATTCTGTTATGATTAAAATTTTATTTTAATCAAGTTCGTGTTGAAAAATAAATTAAAACGCTTAAGAACGTTAGTTTTCAAGTTTAAGCGCGTACCGTGTGTTCCTACGCGACACAATGCTTACACTGCAAAACGCAGACAACGCAGCAAACCCAGGAATATGCCAGGAATATACCAGGAATATACCAGGAATATGCCAGGAATATGCCAGGAATATACCAGGAATATGCCAGGAATATACCAGGAATATACCAGGAATATGCCAGGAATATACCAGGAATATGCCAGGAATACGCCAGGAATATGCCAGGAATATGCTAGGAATATGCTAGGAATATGCTAGGAATATGCTATATGGAAGGTCTATAAATACCACCATTTCATCACAACACTCTTCTCTCCCTTCCTCCCTCCATGGCTACGGCCCAAACACCCCTCTTTCACCCTTCACTTTTCAACTCCTTTCCAAGCAATCTATGGTGATTCTAAGGTGTCTCGAGCTTAATTAGGAAGGTTGCAAGCAACGGAACTTGAAGGACCTTCACCATTTTCTTTTATCCACCACTTTTACACTTTGAAACTTCCCTAGCCTTGTGCTAGTAGTAAGTGCTTCTAATCATCATCTTGTTCTTGTTTATGATGGTTAATAGGTGGTTTAATGGTTAAAAAATTAAGAACACTAAAGAACATAGTTTAAAGTCTTATAAAAATGATGAACTTGTTGGATAAAAGAAGTATAGTTGTGTAAAACTTGTAAGACTTGTTTTGTGGTGATTATTTAGTGCCGATCTATGTTGTGGTAGCTCGGATCATCATCTAACCCGGATTAGTCATGTTCATGAAACATGACATAGAATATGTTAAGAATGAAAAGGGTTAAATGATGAAACTCTACTACACACTAAACATGAACTTGAGTAAAAGTAATTTTTCTTGTAAAATAAGACTCTAAACATGTAGATCTAAAGATCTACAAGTGGTTTTTCGAAAGAACCAAGCAAAAATATTAGTGTTGTTTAAAACCCGGATCTTACATGAACTAAATATATTTTTAGTAAATAAACAAGTGTGTAAACACTTGTGTAACAAGGAAGTTCAACAAAGAAATATTTTTGTGAATCTTGACTAGAAGTTGTGAAACTTCATATTCTTTAAAAATAAAGTTTTTAAGAAACTAAACTTATTTTTAAAGATAACAAGACTTACTAAATGTGCTAGTAAGTTACTACACATTTTTGTAAATATTCAAGTTCATTAAATGGAGAAATAAGTGATTATTGTTGATGATTATTGTTGATAATTGTTGTTGATGATTGCTGACGATTTAAAAGAAAATAAACACATGTTTTGAAAACATGGGAAACCTCCATTTTTAGGGGAAACTCTGTCGAAATTTCTATAAATTTCGACACTTAGAAAAATATAAGTTTTAAGAAACTTATTCCCTAAAAATGTATCTAAAAATATTACCAAGGTTTCCCTAATTTTTGGTGATAAGAAATGAGGATTTCTTCAAGAATAAAAATGGATATAAGTATGTATATTTTTGAGAGAAAAATATATATTATTTTATCACCAACTTTTGTGCTAAGTGTATAAAGTATGTGTTATATGTGCTAGTGTATTAAGACTTAAAAATACACTAAATACTCATGAGGAGTATAAACATAAAAATACACATACGACATACAAGGTACATAATTCGGGTGCAAAGTGCAAAACACGAGATACTTATATTAATTTTTGAGAAAATAATATAAGTAAGATACTTAGTTAAAAATATAAAATATTTTTAACACAAGAAATTATACACAAGAGATAGTGACTGTACTTGTGCGACGCAAGTCTAGTGACTAACGTTAAGAAAACGCGTATAGGTTACGACGTTAATTAAGCAAATCCGGTGAAGTTTACGACGCACAGGAACGCAAAGTTGTGAGTTCATGCTCCCCCTTTTCTCTAACTGTTTTTGGTTTTATAACTCTCGGGGGTGAAATACATGTTACAAATATTATAATTTTTACAAAGGGTAAAAATACAAGAAGCACTCTTGGTGAGAACGAGAATCGAGTGCAATATGATTTGAGAATACGAGAAGCACTCGTGGTGAGTGCAATATGATGAGCTTTAAGAAAAGCCTAGAAAATACTAGATCATGTGAGCATAGACTAATACAAAAGATGCCATAAAGTCTTGGTGAATACTAGTACCAAGCCATTAAAAACATTCATTAATTAGGGATGAGGGTTAGATCTAACGGGTACGACCGAGCCCCACTCATGGTCCTTATGTGACCACTTGAGTGCTTCGGTGTCCCAGTCGAGGGAAATCGACGCAGTCGAGGGCAATCGACACAGTCGAGGGTAATCGACACAGTCAAGGGAAATTGACACAGTCGAGGTTAATCGACACAGTCGAGGGAAATCGACATAGTTAGAGGGAGAATATACTAATGCTCCATATGCTCACATGCCTTAAAGGAGCCAACACTAATGCTCCATATGTCCTCACATGCCTTAATGTCCTTGTATAAACAATCATTTAAAATGTGGGGTACACAAGAATACTTGAATGATACTTGAGTACGTAGGGTACTCAAGAAAACGGGAATTATACTTGAGTACGTGGGGTACTCAAGAAAGACTTGAATTATACATGACACATACTATGTTTTCATACAAAGTATAAAAACGTGATATACAAAAACGCATGAACTCGCTCAACTTTATGTTGATGTTTTCCAAAATTACATGTATTTCAGGTGACAGGATGGATCTTGGGCGCAAGTGTCATAACTAGGAGTAGACTACAAGTTTAGATGTCATCCACTTTTGTTGAATTGTAACCTTGTCAAAGGTCGTGTTTTGAAAACTTAAATAACAAGTGTTTGTAATACTCAAATTTTCATAAATGGATGAACATCGTTTTGATCATGTAGTCGTTTATTACGATTGAATGCAATGATAACAAGCTAGTCACACATCATACGCTTCCGCAAAAGACAGGGTGTGACACTTTATGTCTTCAGCAGTACTTGAACTATAGCAACAGATTGAGCAACAGTCCTTTGTCTTCATCAGTCTTTAGACATCAGCAATTGTTGAGAAGGGCAGTACTTAGAGGACATCAGATGATTGGATCACTTTCAAGGGAGAAGACTAAGTACAAACAACTGCTTATTCTGGATCCACTGATCTGATCCAGTTTTGGCTTTATCAACTGTTCCTTTGTAGGGTTCAATCCCAACAATCTCCCCCTGTAACAAATGATGCCAAAACTCTTCATTATTATGGATCTTTATTGCCTCATCAGGAGTTCCCTAACTTGTCCTTTGAATTGTAATTCAAAGTCCATGGAATCCATGTCATCCTCATCCCTGCACAGTGTAAGCTCAAGGAGATCTTGTAAATCTTTAACACCCAGGCCAAGTGCTTCTTCTCTTGATATGTGCTTCACCTCACCATTGGATTTGAGCAGAGTCAATACGTGGGTCTTTTGATCAGACTTCCACTTTAGTATTTTTGAATTCAATGGGTTTCTTGGGAGAGTCTTTATTTTTGATGAGTTTGGAGATGGAGGCCTGGTAATGACAGCTTTGGCAGGATCTTGAGATTGGGCTAAGTCTTGTTTTTCTACCAACAGTGCCTGAAGAACCATTTTCATGATGTATTCCTCTTGAGCCTTATCTTCTTTTGTTTGTGCATCCATCTGCTTTTGTTTTCTTCTTTGATAAAGAATAGCAGCGGGTGGGCTAGTGGATCTTCTAATGGGAAACTTTTGTTTGACTGGAACCACTGCTTCTGGAACTGTTTCTGGATAATCAGGCTTTTTGGGAGCAGTGGGATCTTTCTTCCTCAATTCTTCCAACCTTTTATAGGTATCTAACACTTTTATCTCTGACCACCTTGTAACTTGATTCCTTGACCCATAATCATCAGCTATGAGTTCTTCTTTCATTCTTTTCAGTTTCAAGGTCCTTTCTGGCACATTCTTTCTGTAATTAGCCCAGACTGGAGGAGTTTGCTTTTCTTTGTTTTCAATCATCTTCTGAATTATGGCAATCTCCTCTTGAAGTTCACTGATGGTCCATTCTTTATACTGGTGCTTTTCTGCCCTGTACTTCTTGTATGCCATGATATATTCTATGTAGTCATGTCTCATACTTTCATCATCATTTTCTGATAATTTTTGACAAAGATCTTTCGAGAACTACTCTAAGGTTCTGACTTTGGTGAGCAGGTATTGCAGATCCTTTGAATTTCTTTGTCAGACTTTCCCTTTGTGTCTCTTTGTGATATATCCTCTGCTTGTTTCACTTTTAATTTTAAGTATTCTTCTATGTTTCTAGGCAAAGGATAACCTTGGAGAGATGGGAGTTTCCTTTTTGCAGGGTCATCTTCTTAGTAGAAGGAGTTGATCTCTTCTCTGACTGCTAGAAGATCTAAAGGATATTGTACTCCCACAGGGACAAGGGCAGTGTTTGGATTCTAGGCTTGAACTAAAGAGATTGGAACAGGGTTTGGAATAATGGCTAAGGTCAGAGATTGTGAAGATGTTGGAGGTGGGGAAGTGTCATCTTCCAGTACAATGTTTGTAACCCTTCTCCTTTTGTGCTTTGGAGAGGTTGGTGGTGTGTTTGTGGTTTGAGTGGTGGTGTTTGAAGTAATGGGTGATTAACTAACAGCTGTTGAAACAACTGGTGTTTCAACCACTGTTGTCACTACAACAGTTGACGTGTCAACCGTTGTCTTCTGCTTTTTGGCAGGTGGTGTTTGTGATGGTGGTGTTGATTTTGGTATGGCAGTGGTTGATGAAGTGGTGGTGGCAGTGGTTGGGTTAACATCTGTTGGTTTGGAGGTTTGATGAGAGGAACTTTTGGGGATTTGAGGAGTATGTTTGGTGGTTTTGGAAGGTGTGGTTTTAGGTTGGCTTACTTTTCTGGTAGGATGTCTTCTTTTAGTTTTAGAAGTACCCTGCTCTTCCTTTTCCATCAAAACTTTCTTCTCTTGCTCAAATCTTTTTGACCCTTTTATTTCCATGGACTCTTTCATGTTTGCCTTTAGTTGAGCAAAAGCATTTTGAGTTTCATCCACCTTTTTGGAACCATCTGGCCTTGGGATTTCTACCACAAGTTTAGACATTGGATCTGGTTTGATGTATAGGCCTTCTTTTCCCTTTTTATCCTTCTCCCCCTTTTTGGCATCATCGGGGTTTTCAACATAGATGATTGAAGGAGGAGCAGTGCCAGTGGTTTGGAGAAGATGAGCTTTAATGGCTTTGATATCTGCTTGAGTATCTTTGTACCTAGCTTCCATGACATTTCTGACAAGTTGAAGTTGAAATTCATGCTGTTGATCCGCATATTGTCTTTGTTTGTGAAGCATAGGTTGAAACAGATGCCATAGCTCATTTGGGAAGGAGCAGATGTTGTAGCAGTGGGTGTAACCTTTCGAGATTGTAACAACTGTTGCAACATATTTTTGATATCTGCAACAGTTGTGTCTATTTTATCAACCCTCTCCGTCAACTCTTTGTATTTTAAATCATCACCCAACTTAATGGGATCATCTGATTTCCCACTGGCAGTGGTTGTATCAGTAGTTGACTTAGGGAAAGTTTCCCAAAAGTCATCCACTGATTCCCCTTTTTCTTGGTACTGTTCTTTCCTCAGCAGAGGTTACCATAGTAAACACACCAGTTGGTATTGGATACACACTAGTGGTCACCTTGGTTCCCAAAGAGGAAATTTCCTTCAAGGGAGTCTGAGTGATGAAACAACTAGCCAGGTGTAAATCAGTGGATTCAACACCTGTAGTTGCTGCTCCACTTGAACTACTGACAGGAATTACTTGGAATTCCTGCAGTGTAACCTCCTCAGTTGTTGGTGGGTTAGCAAAGATAGAGGAACCAGACTCAGTCACTTGTTGAGGTATATTCTCATTGACAGGTGGTTGAGAAGAACTGATTTGTGCCTGGTCCATATCAAGTGCATCCAACAAGGGTATGATTTGTGGTGGAATTTGGGCAGTGAGGATGGGTGTAGAAAGAGAATTTGCCCCGGGAGCTGGGCTGTGGAAGATAGATTCAAGTGAATCCATTGCTTCATAATGTGGTGTCCCTATGGATATAACCTGATCCTTTTGAGAGGACGCAGGAGGAGTTTTAGGCTCAGGTTGAGATCTTTCTTCCATCTGCTGTGAGGAAGTAGCAGCAGTGGTTATTGGTGACTTTTGTGAAGGTATAATCTCTGGGATCTCATCTTCCAGATTTACCTTTTTGGAGGGTTTGGGGGGCTTTTGTGATTTTTTTCTGTTTGGGCTTTTTGGTGATTTTAGGTGTGGGTTTCACAACAGTGGGTTTCTACTGTGATCACCTGGAGTAGTGGGCTCAACAGCAGGTACCTGAGGAGCAGTTGTTGCTGCTAAATTCTGCTTAGGTTCCTCTATTTGTGTTTTTGAAGGTTTTGATAGCCTTGTAAAGGTTTCAAAAGATAGGCTGTTTATTTGAATAGGATTTCCTTGGATAAACACATGTGCACTATCTTTTGGAATCTTCATTTGTAGATAAAAACTTAAAAATCTTGGAAATAATAAAAATGATTTTTTATTAACATTTTTAACCATGTCATTGAAAATCTCCTGGGAGTTGTTAAAATTACTTTAAGACATTATAGCATAGCCCAGGTATTGGATTTTTAATGGTATTTCATTGAAGGCTGTTGTTTTATTTGAAACACACATGAGGAGGGTATGGAATAAAAACCTAATGGCAGGTGGAAAACTGCCCTTTTGTAAAGTATCTTTTTTCATTTCTTCTTCATACCCTCTCTCAATGAAATCAGTTTGGTAGTCAGTCTTTGGGAAAGAGCTTTTACCTGTAATATCATTCATTTCAAAGACCTCAGAGATGTCTTTTGGTGTGACAGCAACCTGAATTCCCTTTATCGATGAAGTAATTGCCCAGGGCTTTTTTGTCCTGAACTTGAAGTTCTGCATTTTTCTAGAATTCTTGGAGGGAATCCAAGTAGATGGGTGCGTTGAAAGTGAGAAAAGTTTTGTACTTTGACTTAGAAAGAGCATCAATGGTAGAGTGAAAGATTGTGTTTTGAATTGTTTTATCAAGTATACACAGGTAGTTGTGAGGGGTTTTGAATGGGAGAGCCATGGTGATTTGAAGGTGATTGCGAGATGAAGAAGACGATGAATGATTTGAAGAAATTTGATGGTAACTGCTTTTGAAAAGAATTTTGAATTCGATTCGACAGTGAAAACCCTGTTAGGGGTTTTGATCAGGGTTTTATAAAGTGAAAAAGTGTATGCTGACGTGGCAGCGGTTACAAAAGATCTGACGGCTAAGTACTGTCCATGTGCCAACCTTTGATGAATTATGGAAGACAGTTGTTTAGGAAACCATCGATGGACAATATCAGTGGTTCACAGTGGTGAAATGAAACAGTGGCTGACTTTAAGCTATCAGTGGATAGCCATTAGTGGGTTAAAAAGACTGATGTTTTGACAACAGTTTTTAACAAGAACAATGAGGGAATAGAGGTTGACTTTCAGCAGTGGATAAGATTAACAGAACAGATGTTTGAACCAAAATAGTGGTTGTGGCAGACTTTTAAGGATTTTTAATGAAAATTTATTTTTAGCTATTTTTAAGGATGAATTTTTTATTTTCTGAAAACATTTTAATGCTTTTATTCATAGAAAAACAGGATTTTGCCTGTTATTCCATGTTCAGCATGCCAATCCTAGAGATCAAGCTTTCAAAGGTGGATGTGTCTAATGCTTTTGTTAGCACATCTGCCAGCTGATCTTTAGTTGGAACATGGTGCAAAGAAATCAAACATTTTTCATAGCAATCCCTCACAAAGTGATGTCTGATATCAATGTGGTTGGTGGTTGAATGTGAAACTGGATTTTTGATGATCTTTCTACTGCCTAACTGTCCAACATGAGAGGTGTCTTTAAGGCAGTGATACCAAAATCCAGCAATTGATTTTGAAGCCATAACAGTTGGGCTGTACAACTTGCAGCAGCTATATACTCTGCTTCAGTAGTGGATGTTGAAACAGCTGCTTGCTTTTTGCTTTGCCAAGACACTAAGCAACTGCCTAGGAATTGGCACCCTCCTGAAGTGGACTTCCTTGTTGTATTACATCCAGCAAAGTCACTATCTGAGAAACCTGAAAGCTTGATATTTCCATCAGCTGGATACCAGATACCAAGTGTGGGAGCACCTTTTAAGTATTTGAATATCCTTTTTACAGCAATAAGATTTAACTTTCTAGGGGCTGATTGGGATCTTGCACAAACACATGTTGCAAACATGATGTCTAGCCTAGATGCAGTTAGGTACAATCAAGACCCAATCATGCTTCTATAAAGAGTTTGATCAACCAAATCATCGTTTTCATCAGACATGACTATCTTTGTGGTTGCTATGGGTGTACTACATGGTTTGCAATCATCCATCTCAAATTTCTTTAAAAGTTCTTTGGCATATTTGCCTTGATGGATGAAAGTACCATTTTGCAGTTTCCTGACTTGGATACCAAGAAAGCACTGTAGTTCACCCATTGCACTCATCTCAAACTCAGCTGTCATGAGTTGTCTTAACTCTTCACACATTTTGGAACATGTGCTTCCAAAAATGATGTCATCTACATAAATCTGGACAATCATCAAGTCTTTCCCTCTCCATTTTAAAAACAGTGTTTTGTCTATTTTACCTCTTGTGAACCCAATAGAGAGAATAAAGGTGGAAAGAGTTTCATACCAGGCTCTAGGTGCTTGTTTCAGGCCATACAAAGCTTTATTTAGCTTGTAGGCATGATTTGGATTAAATGGATCCTCAAAACCTGGAGGTTGACAAACATATACCTCTTCTTGAATCTTACCATAGAGGAATGCACATTTAATATCCATTTGAAACACCTTTATGTTGTGGTTGACAACAAAGGCCAGGAATAATCTGATAGCTTCCAATCTTGCTATAGGTGCAAAAGTTTCATCATAGTCAATGCCCTCTTCCTGTCTGAAACCTTGAACTACAAGCCTTGCTTTATTCTTGACAACATTGCCCCTTTCATTAGTTTTATTTTTGAAGACCCACTTTGTGCCAATAGGACTCACACCCTCTGGCAGTGGAACAAGCTCCCATACTTGTTGTCTTTTAAACTGTTGGAGCTCATCTTGCATGGCTTCTACCCAATTGTTATCTTTTAGTGCCTCTTGGTACTTGACTGGCTGATGGAGTGATAGAAAACCAGCAAAAAGACAGATGTTTTGGGATTGGCTTCTTGTGAGCACCCGTTCACTGATGTTGCCAATGATTTGGTCAGGTGGATGAGACTTCAAGAAGATTAAATCTCCTTTGTATGGAACAATGGCATTTAAGGGTGAAGGCTGCAGATGTGAATCATCTGAGCTAACCACTGTTGGTGACTTTGATGATCCAACAGGGTCTTGAAATGGAGGTGGAGGAATAGGAGGAAGTGGTGTGGAAACATGTTGATTTTTATCCACTGTTTGAAGATTTTTATCGATAGTGCTTGAGGATGTGGAAGCAGGGGTTAAAGGGCTACTTTGGTCAACAACTCTTGAGGTAGCAGTGGTTGAGCTTTTACAGCTATTTTGAACATATGCTGCTCTAGCAATGGTTGCAGACTTTTGTTGTGGAATGATGACTTCATATCCATAGTCTGATGGAGGATTTTGAGATGGACCTGCACTGTTAGTCTTGACATTAACATTTTCAAAAGTAAATTTATCAAGATCAAACAATTCTGCAGGATTTGCAGGGATTTTCATTGAAGATAGTTCATTGAACTTCACATTCAAACTCTCTTCCACTGTCTTAGTCCTAGTGTTGAACACTTTGTAGGCCTTAGCAGTGGTTGAGTATCCTAAAGGATAACCACAATCAATTTTTGCTGCAAATTTTGAAATAGAATCTTTTAGGTTCAAAATGAAGCATGGCCAGCCAAAAACTTTGAAATATGAGATCAGTGGTTTAATTTTATACAGAATTTCATAGGCAGACTTTTGATGCCTGGAGTTTATTAAAACTCTATTCAGGACATAGCAGGCAGTGTTTATAGCCTCTGCCCAGAAAGTTAATGGCAAACCTAAATCAGCAAGCATGGTCCTGGGAGCCTCAATCAAGTTATGTTCTTTCTTTCAACAACCCCATTTTGTTCTGGTGTTCTTGGAATGCTGTACTACCTTACAATTCCTTTTGACACACAAAACTCATCCAACTCCTTATTTCTGAATTCTGTGCCATTGTCACTCCTGAAGACTTTTACTGGCAAGTCAAACTGCTTTTCCACCTGTTTGACAAAGTCTTGCAGAATGCCTGCAGTCTCATCTTTGGAATGTAAGAAATAAGTCCATGTAAACCTAGAAAAGTCATCTAGAATTACTAAACAATATCTTTTCTTTCTAAGACTCATGACTTTAACTGGGCCAAACAGATCTATGTGAAGCATTTGCAAGCACTTGGTTGTTTTGGACTCTTCAATGGACTTAAATGAGCTTTTATGTTGTTTTCCTTTTAAACAGGAAACACAATGCTTAGGACAGGTGAACACTTTTTGTGGAAGACCTCTTACAAGGCCTTGTTTTGACAAAGTAGTGATTGTCTTGAGATTTGTGTGCCCCAATCTTTTGTGCCATAGTTCTGTCTCTTTGTTAGAGGCAATTGAGAACATACAGGCATCAGTTCTTGGGCTCTCTTTTGACAGATCAACTACATAGACATTGCCAATTCTTTGAGCAACAAGTTGAGTTTTTCCATTTTTTATTATTTCTTCATTCTTTTTAACCATTTCTGGTCCAACAATCCTAGAACACTCCTTAGTAAAAAATGAACCATAACCTTTGTCACTCATTTGAGAGACACTAAGGAGGTTGAATTTTAGATTGTCTATCAGATTTACATTTTTAAACTTAACATTTCCAGACTGTACTGTACCAGAACCCATCACCTTCCCTTTACTATTATTACCAAAAGATATATCACCCCCTCCATGAGTTTTGAATTCTTTGAGTAGGGCTCTACATCCAATCATGTGCCTGGAGCCTCCACTATGTACATACCAAAGACTATCTAAGCATGCAGAAGCTCCCTGCACATCAAGTAAATAATTAGTTTAGGAGGGTCTCCAAAGCCAATAAGGCTTTGGATGGGGTCTCAGCAGTGTATATGTTAAGGTCAGGAAGATGGACAGTGGTTAGATCAGGGGTTTGAGAAATTTTTGAAACTTGTTTCTCTAACCACTGTTGGGAGCCATTTTCTATCAATTCTTGATATCCAAAGGGAAGCATGTTTACTCTTGGTTTAGAAGGCCTTTTGTAGGCTTCATAAACATGTGGGACCCTTGGATATGGTGGTTGACCTTTACCTCTTTGGTATTGGTTAGCAGGGGGTGCATCAGTCACCTGAACTTCTCTTTTGACAGAGGTTTAGTTCAGCTGTTTTGTAACAGCTGTTTGAACTGGCACAAACAGTGGTTGTTTCTTGACTTATGATTTTGATGAACTGAAGAGTGTTTTTGAAGTGTACTCATTCCTTTTTACATCATAGGTTTTAAGATACACACACTCCTGAGTGAGATGGTTTGATTTACCACAGATGGTGCAGCTCTTTGAAGGCACAATGATGCTTGTTTTGTTAATATCATATTCTTTTAGATGAAAACAATCTTAGGTCAAATGATTTTTTTTTTCACATAAATCACAAAACAAGTTTTTAACCTTTTCTTTTCTTCTTTTCAGACTCCTTAGCAACAGAGTTTTGAACCACTGTTGGGATGTCCTTAAGAGGATCTTGGCCTTTGGAGCTTTGACACCATCCACAGTTGTGAAATCCATGGGTTTAAAATTTTCAAGAATGTCACACTCTGTAAGGCCTCCCAATCCAAGATCTCACTCAGCTAAAGCCACCAACAGGTGTGCGGAATCCACCTGATGATTAACCACTGTAGATGAAACACTAGAATGCAAATATTTGTGAGAGAAATCAAGAATACACTGAGTATTCTTGATGAGGAAGATGAATGACGTCACTCACACACAGTAGCCGCCAGACAAAACACACACAAAATGATTAGGGTTAGAAAGGTGCACAGAATATCACACCGAATCGCCCACTTGTCTATTCCACATAAAGGTATAAATACAAGGCAAAACCCGGACTTTCAAGACAAACTAGAAAGCCCGGACAAACAAACTACACAAAACAAAACTCTGACTTTTGTCCTATACAAAACTCAGACAAAAGTCTATGCTAAAACTTGGACAAAATGTCCAAGGATAAAACTAGGACTATCTTTCAATGAATGTACAATAAAGACCCTACTAAATGGGAGACATGCACTTATCACCTAAAGTGCATTAACAAACTCCCCCTTGATCAGTGCATGGTCTTCATTGGACTTGAGATCTTCATCCTTTCTTCGAGTACTCGCTGCCTGGTTTTTCACACAGAACTGCACGACTTTGATGTATTGATCAGCTAACGGTTGATCTTCTTCAAAGGAATGCAACGGCAGACGTCTTAGCTTCTTCAAATCTTCCATCTTGAGATGAACGATCCAGTCGCACACAGCTTCTTCAAATCTTCCATCTTGAGGTGAATGATCCAGATGCACACAGCTTCTTCAAATCTTCCATCTTGTGATGAACGATCCAGACCTGAAACACTTAACATCGGATTAAGAATCTTAACCCCGGAGATACTCAGCCCAAACCTGGATCCCAAAAATAATTCCAATACCCCGGAATCAACAATTGAAATATTAAACAACCAATATTTAATAATTTGTATTTCAAAACACGATCATCCAGAACAATTTACTTCAAAACTTATACTTTTAGAAAAATATCACAACTTGGAAGCAGATTTACCGAAACACCTTAAAATGACGTGATTACCCACACACTTAGATGGATCTTGCACGACCGATTTTTATACAAACAGACTTATTTTAAGATTACCTAACTTGATGTTTAACACCTTATTAAAGAATGTTCACAACCCTTAGAGAATTTTCAAAATGATAACTCGCACATAGAAACAAGAAAGCAAAATCTTTTTGATGTTTTTGAATTTTTGACTGAATAAAGAAATTAAACCTAAGAACGTATTTACACTAATTATCTTTTTGTGAAATCGGAGCAAAGGGATCATATCGGTTTTTCTGTCAATATCGAACACAAGAACATAGTTTATCAGTTTAAGCTTTTAGAATGATCTTAACAGTTCAAGACGTTCAACGATATTGTGGTCCACTTAAGCTTTAGCACGCTTTCGAACACTGTTTTCGAGATATGCGATTAAGTGTATTAATAACTGATTGTAACTATGTTTACCCACCTCAGAATATACTCCCGTATCAAGGTATGCACGAGAGTTCATCTTACTGGTGAGAATACCATTTATCATCTGTTTTGACGTATAAAATGATGTGAGATACTCACTTATTTAGAATTGAAAACAAGCCCTATGTGATAGAATCACTTATTGATGAGGAACTTGATTTTCAGATGCATGAGGGCACAGGAGCAAGTCCGTGAACAGGTTAGTACCATCGTACAGACAAAGAGACGAACTTGACTCCCGCAAAAGAGCTGTGATATATTATCACATATTTTGAGGGACATGTGATTGTTTATCACTTATTGCGGTCGAATGTATCAGGTAATATATACACGAATGAATGATATTTACACGTATGTATGGTATCATGGAAGATCTAGACTTGCGTCCCCGTTGTTTTCGGTAAAAGAAACAACCATGATACCCAGATGATAAACAGCATAAAGACCACGTATCTCAGAACCTCGGAAATCTATCAAAGGAAATTACGGTACCAAGACCATATATCCGAGAGATGTACCACACAAGTTACGCAGTTCATTATGTTTATATACCAAAAACAGGTTCTTATTGACGCGTAAAACCATCGAAGCAACGTATAATGAAGCTGTTACAGTTAACGGTTAATTTTATATATTACTATAATCCTGCACCAGATACGACTAACCGATGTACTATCATTTCCCTTATATCTCAACACGACTTCATTTTATATTTTTCAAATGTTTTTGTATTTTTCTTAAAATTTATCCTACAACTAAGTAAAATATTTTTGGAGTTTTTCAATTTTTGGAAAGCGGTAAGAACTGTACAGTAAACATAAAATAAAGTTTCTATGCGAGTTTTGAAAAGCATTTTACTCGGGGTTGATCATGCCAATCATTCGGACCAGATTTTCAAATCTTGCCCGATCGAATGTCTTCGTAAACAGGTCGGCAAGATTATCCAAGGTGTCTACCCTAACCACTTCTATTAAACCCTTCTCAGCACAGTCGCGAATGAAATGATGCCTAACATCTATGTGCCTAGTGCATGAGTGATTAACTGGATTGTTAGTTATGGAAATGGCAGAGTTGTTATCGACAAGAATAGGAGTTCGAGTAAAATTCAAACCGTAGTCGCTCATTTGTTGCTGAATCCACAAGACCTGAGCACAACAGCTTGATGCAGCAATGTACTCGGCCTCGCACGTGGATAGAGAAACGGCAACTTGCTTTTTGCATTGCCAAGAGACAAGACGGTTCCCAAGAAGTTGTGCGCCGCCAGAGGTTGACTTTCTGTTCATCGAGCACCCTCCGAAGTCTGCGTCAGCATACGCCAGCAAATCCAGACCACCTTCAGCTGGATACCACAATCCAAGCTTAGGCGTCCCTTTCAGATATCTGAAGATATGGTTGACTGCTTTCAAGTGAGACTCTTTCGGAGTTGATTGGAACCTGGCACACAAACAAACAGAGAACATAATATCTGGTCGTGAAGCAGTAAGATACATTAGTGAACCTATCATTGCTCGATATAGAGTCGGATCCACTTCAGGATCTTTCTCCTTATCGGGTGAAAGCTCGTGGACATACTTTGTTTGATGCACGTACGTCCCGGTTTTTCCTTGACTCACTTGGAGACCTAAAAAGAAGGATAACTCGCCCATCGCGCTCATTTCAAATTTTGACTTCATCACCGCTTCGAACTCACGACACAATTCTTCATTTGAAGAACCAAAAATTATGTCATCAACGTAAATTTGCACGATTAGAAAATCTCCCCCTTTCTTCAAAATGAACAGTGTGGAGTCAATCGCACCACGCGAGAACCCATGCTCCAATAGATGCTTTGACAACGTCTCGTACCATGCTCGAGGGGCCTGATGGAGACCGTAGAGAGCCTTGTCCAACAGATAGACTTTGTTGTGTAACCCTGGAGCTTCGAAACCCGGTGGTTGGGATACATACACAGTTTCATGCAATTTCCTGTAAAGGAACACGCTTTTCACATCCAACTGATAGACTTTGAAACGCATGTGTGCAGCAAAGGCTAGAAACAAAGAATAGCTTCCAGTCTTGCCACCGGTGCATAAACTTCGGTATAATCAATCCCTTCCTCTTGATTGAAGCCTTGAACAACCAACCGTGCTTTGTCTCTGACGACGACACCCTTATCGTCTTTCGTGCACTTGAAAACCCATTTCGTGTTGATTGCATGTTGGCCCTTTGGAAGATCGACCAAATTACACACTTTTAACTTGTCGAACTGAGCTAACTCTTCTTGCATCGCCTCACACCAAGAATTATCCTTCAGAGACATCTGATAGTTCTTCGGCTCTATTTGAGAGATAAAACATTCATGTAGGCTAAGATTGTAGATTTCTTCATTCTTGATAGTAGAGAACAGACACTGCATCTCTGAAATACTCCTTCGCGTTTGCACTCCCGCATTTGGATTCCCAATAATATTATCAACAGGATGATTAATATTTGTTCTTGGAACTGGGATTGCCGGAGCTTGAAGATTGTTTCCCAAATTCGATTGAATCTCCCCCTCAACATTTGCATTACTACTAGAAGCTTGATCATTTCCAGAAGACGCATTAACATTTGGATATGCTGAGAAATCAACGTAAAGATCACCACTTATAGTTTAAGCAGTTGCATTGGGGATCTGCTCAGCAACAACTTCATTCACGATTGAAGAATCAGCGACTGGAACTCCTGAGTGAGCATTCGAAGACACATTAGTAGGAATACTTTCTCTCCAGCTAGCATCCACTTCATCTTTGTTCACAAGATGTGTGTAGACAACCTCCGAATCTTCTTCTGAAACATCAGGAAGATCAAATGAATCAAATAGTTTATCATAATCATAACCGCTTTTAGGACCGAATTCGGACGGTGGAGGATCGTAACTCATATGAGTTATATCAAACACGATCTCCACTGTACGCTTCTTAACGTTATAAACGCGTTTGTTGGGAGTTCCATTGGCATAACCCATAAAGAACCCAACCTCACCAACTTCCCCCATTTTAGGAGTATCTTTGGTGGGTTTGATAACACACTTGATCCCAAAAGGTTGAAAACCAGATAAGTTTGGTTTCTTGTTTTCAAGCAATTCATAACACGTTTTATCTTCTCTTTTGACCGTAAGCACATGATTTAACACATAACATGCAGTGTTTACCGCCTCGGCCCAGAAGAAAATTGGCAATTTTGATTCAGAAAGCATAGTTCGGGCCGCCTCAATTAGGGTACGATTCTTCCATTCTGCAACTCCGTTCTGTTGAGGAACATATGGAGCACTGAACTGATGAACTATTCCCATTTCCCGACATAACTCATCCATATAATGATTTTTAAATTCAGTGTCGTTGTCACTTCGGATTTTCTTAATAGGAAGTGAATAATTTTTCTCAAGTTGTTTGAATAAGTCTCTTAAAATACCAGCAGATTGGTCCTTTGTTTTTAAGAAAAATACCCAATAGTATCGTGAGAAATCGTCAGTGACAACTAAGCAATAAGACATCCCACCAATGCTAGCAACATGGATCGGGCCGAAAAGATCCATGTGAAGCAATTCAAGTGGTTTTTGGATTGAGTTAACTGTTTTCGGTTTATGAGGCTTTCGTTTGATTTTTCCCTTTTCACATGATTCACATTTGTTGTGCATATTGAAACTATGTAAAGGAACCCCCAACACCAAGTTGTTTTTCACTAAGGGGTTCATTTTTCGCAGATGCACGTGGCCCATTCTCCTATGCCAGAGATACGATTGATCTTCAGTCGCCTTCGAAATTAGACATGTCACTGGAGCAGACGAGTTAACCAACGGGCGCATGTCCATGACATATGTGTTATTCACCCTTGGAGCCCGCATAACAATCCAATCTTCAGGAACAACAAATCCCGGACTCAAAACGAAGCAAGCTTTATCAGTGAACAACATCGTGTACTTGTTATCACAGATTTGAGAAACCGACATCAAGTTATGCTTCAGTTCTTCAACGTAGTTCACTTTATGCAGCGTAATTTTTCCATTTGACACAGAACCTTCACCAGTGATGTAACCACCCTTCTCACCGGCAAAATTCACATAACCACCACGAATTTGTTTAAAATTGTTCAATAACTCTTTATTTCCTGTCATGTGTCTGGAACAGCCACTATCGATATACCAAATATAGATAGCTCTCTTCAGCTGCTCCTACACTCCCCAACAAGAAAATTTAGTTAGAGTGTGGGACCCAAGCCATGATGGTCTTGGGTCGTCCCGATTCGTCAACATAAGAAAACTCTTTGAAATAACCATCATCGCCTCTTTGTCCTCCATTTCCATTTCGGAAATTGTTGGAATGACTCCCCGTAAACCGTGGATTATACGGAGTTGACGATCTGTTGGTATAACCAGAGTTTCCATAATCTCGGCTTCCATAGTTTTGGTATCCGTAATTTTGATTCCTGGGTGGCTCAAAATTCCTACCAAATCTAGGAACATCATCGTGTCTTGAGAATGATCGTGGATGATTATCCGAATGCTGTCTTTGATTTGGAAATCGGGGGGGGGGGGGTGACACATTTCGGTCATTCACGAATCTGTTCTGTGCATGAAGTCTAACATTGTTGTTGCTCGAACCTCCAGAACGTTGGCCATTCTCATGTGTTTGGAAAGTAACATGATTTTGTCGTCTGTGAGGGGTTTTCTCACGAGTATCATGTTTTTGAGATGAACTTTCCGGTCCTTTACCATGATTTATAACAACTGGTTTCTCCCCATGATCCTGATTTTGTTGTGATTTAACATTTGTTTTGACAACTGGTTTTACTTCTTGTTTAATCACTTTGTTTTTCTCAACCTTCTGATTTTTACCGTTTTTCTTTTCAACATTAACTGTTTCATTTTGTGGTTTTTCAACAAAAGGTTTCTTCTGATCAGGATCAACAAGTGATTTACCCCTGTCATCTGGACAATCTGCTGCTAAGTGTCCTTTCCCACGACACTTATAACATTTGCGAACTTTCGCAGCATTCTTTGGACGTTCCTCATGACTGGTCGAAGATGATGAGGTGTTAGTGGGATTTTTCAAAATTTGGTTGACAAACTGAGAGTTTGAACCTGTTTCGATTTTCTCTTCTTCTTTGATAAAATCTTCCCCTTTAACAAACTCAGTTTTAGGGATATTTTTCAAACTCTTTTTGGGTTTCCCACGTGACTTTGGTTTTGACTTCGCATTTTGAACTTGATTAAAAATTTCCAAAATTTTATTGCTTATCAAATTCTCAATGTTATCAAACGTTAGCTCATTTTTCTTAGTAACTTCACTCACCTTCGACTGTTCTGAGTCAGAAGCCTCATCTGGCTCAGATTCTGACTCACTTTGCGGTTCAACCGTCAGAGGGGTCTTTGGCACAAAATTTGCCAATTCAGGATCAATGCTTGGCATCGATGTATAATTATGGTTCACCGGTGGTGGTACTTTCTTATAACCGATGCCGAACATTTCTTCCTCAGATTCTTTGAGACGTTGGCTGTTAATACAGAAATTCATCACTTCAGATGAATCTCCGAACTTCTCAATTTTTCGTTGCAAGTCTAAAATCAGATTATCTTTTTCCAAAATGATTTTGTTCTTTTCCAAAACACAATTTTGATTCATTTCAAGTTCAGATTTTAATTCCTGATTTTTAACAGTTCCCTGAGCCACAAGTCTCTCAAATTCAGAGATATCATTTGTCAGCGCTTTTATCTTAATTCGGTGTTCTTTATCCGAATTAGACAAAACAGCAATGAGTTTTCTGGATTTTTCTAAATCTGCAATTAAGTTTGTGTTATGAAGTGCATATCTATCAATCTTGGTGACAAACTCAACACATCTAGCACATCGCTTATCTACAGAAGATGATTTTACCTAAATGCCAGCCATGAATGCACACGCTTCGCTTTCTACGGATTTTTCTTCCAACCTTTTAGCTTCTGCATCCGCAAATTGCTGCATTTCAGCTGTGGAGATGTTGAACTCAAAGCATTCTCCTTTTTCATCATCTTTTGTTTTGTTAGCCTTTTCAACAGACTCTTCATTCAAGTTATCTTCATTCTCAACAACATTTCCCGAATCCAACTCTTCCCCAAGAACCTCAGCTACAACCGCAAGTTCTTCAATGCTAGTCTCTTCGACAATCTCTTCACACACTTCTTCAGCTACAACCGCAAGTTCCTCAATGCTAGTCTCTTCGACAATCTCTTCACACACTTCTTCGCTGACAATTTCAGCTATAAAGGCTTGTGACACAATAGCTCCTGAAATGTCTTCCAATGCACAACCCCAGTCGTAAGGCTCAGTCACCTTTTGTAACGATTGAGCCACCATAGCATTGTTTGTTGAAGGTGTAAGATTTTCAGAACCACTTGGACGAGCACTTGAGTTTGAAGTAGTTGCTGAATTGTTGTGAGGTCTTGAGTTGTTTCCTTGAGAGTAGTTTTCTTTGTTCGATCTTTCCATCTTCGGCTTCCGACAATCACGTGCGAAATGCCCGTAGATGCCGCAGTTGTGACATTTTACCTTTGACATGTCGACTCCCATTCGAGTCTTTGTCTGACCTCCTATGAACTTCCTACCCGTTCTCAACAGAAATTTCTTCGCTCTACGTACTAAGAGTGCCATATTGAGTTGTAGATCAAGTTCTTCCATTTCGTCTTGGTCTATCTGGTCAAAGTCCTCATCGAGACTTGACGGTTCAACGAGCTTTCCAAGACAGAAGTTCTATAGGCAGTCATGAAGGACGCCAAAAGACTCATGTTTTCTTCAATCAACTTCAAACAACTTGCATCTACCTTTGGAATGTTCAAGCTTGTTCCTTGAGATTTCTGAGCTCCACCAGAAGAGTACATTCCTTGATTGGAATTTGTTGTTCCACTTGAATTGACATTGTTGCTTATAAAGGCGTGCTCACTTGCAGGGACTTCATTCTCTGAATATAGGGCAACACCGACTCCACCATTACTACCTTTATCCGTTGGTTTTGAAGCTTTATATAACTGAGAATCTTGGATCTTCTCGAAATCGGATGCTTGATCTTCCATATTCCAAGCATAACCCTTCAGTTTTTGTACAACTTCTTCCAATGAGAGCTCCTCATAGAGAACACCTTCTCTAATCAAAGCGGTGTACATATTCCATTCTTTGGGAAGGCAATTCAGAAACTTCTCAACCTTCTCAAATTCAGTGTAGATACCCTCTTGACTTCTATCAAGTTCACTTAGCAGATGATAAAATCGGTTCACTGTGTCATCAAATGATTCATTCCTTAACGCTTTAAACACAACGAATTGGGTCTTCAAACGTTCGAGTCGTCGTTTCTTGTAAATTGCATTTCCTTCATATCGCTTGATCATGCTATCCCACAACTCCTTCGAGTTACTTCTTTTACGGAACGTATGAAGTATAGATTGTGTCATAGCCATCGTTATCATTGACATAGCTTTCTCTTCATAATCAAAAAATTTCTTTTGGTCGTCAGTGAGAGCCAAGTACGTATCAATCGTCAACGTACGTACTGGAGTAGCTCCACATCCTTTAACGATACACAACCAGATTTTGATGTCTTTCGCTCTTACATACCTTTCGAAACGCTCCTTCCACTCAGGAAAATCAAGCTCGTTTATCAACAAAGGAGGTTTGTCGTTACTCCCTACCTCAGCATTGTGCTTGAGGTTTTGCACCATTGCAGTCAGATTGTTGTTTTCCATTTCAAAAAACAACAGTAGGTTTTCAAGTAAGAACTGTGTTACTGAAAGGATTTTCTAAGTCCAAACTCGGAGAGAAAACACGGAGTGAAATGTCTGAGCTTTAATCAGAGTGTGAGACCCGGATCACAAAAACCTGAAATAAAACACAAACAGAAAAGCTCGGACACTACACTGTTAGAATTTAAACTCAGACCACCTACAAAAAGATCAGACTCCCTAAGAATATAAAATTCGGACTCTAATGAGGTTAAAAGTACGGACACAGTGAACTTTGGACTAAAATTCGGACTTAACTAACAAATTCTATAATATTCGGACTCCTGAAAATAATAAATAAAAGGTTGAAATTCGGACTACGAAGAAACTCAGACTCTAAAAAGACTAATAAAAATTCGGACTTAATTAACTGGTTATAAAAGTCGGACTCTATAAAAGTCGGACTCTACTAATAATAACTAAACGCTAAAATTCGGACTAATAATAATAAATAAAATATTAAAGCTCGGACCTACTAACAAGGATTTGAAATTCGGACAGAGAATAAAGATCGGACTACTAACCTAAGACATAAAATTCGGACTAAAGTAAAAATTCGGACAAAAGGAACTTTGGACTAACAAAAATCGGACCTAAATGAGAAGCTAAAGAACTCGGACTCACTAAGAGAGAGACAAAACTCGGACTAAACAGTTAAACAACGGACTTAACTAAAAACACTATAAAATTCGGACAATGCAAAAACTCAGACTACTAATCCTAGTTATTTAACAAAAGTTCGGACACAAGTAAAAACTCAGACTATTATAAAATTCGGACAGGACCTAATATATTCTAAAATTCGGACCTAGCAAACCTAAAACTCAGACTCAAAGGAACTAAGTAAAAAACTCAGAACAATCAAAACTCAGACCCAGAAACCAATCTCCGGACTATCTCCCCAATGTGACTTCACACTGGTTCAACAATACCCCGGAGACACAAACACAAAAGTTAAACCACGGACAATGCTTCCAAGGATCAAACTTAGGAATCTTTTTTAACCTTCAACACTGTATGAACAAGAACCAAAAACCCCTGTAAAAAGCCAAATGAAGATCAACACTAAAGAACACCAAACTACTCAAAATCCATCACCAAATCACTAGAAATGAATGAAGAATCATGAATAAAACACAAAAACTCACTAAACCCTATCAAAGATTGAACTTTCCTCACAAAAACCTTCAAACTAAGAAACACCTACAGTAGTATGAGCACACTGCTCTGATACCACTTGTAAGGCCTCCTAATCCAAGATCTCACTCAGCTAAAGCCACCAACAGGTGTGCGGAATCCACCTGATGATTAACCACTGTAGATGAAACACTAGAATGCAAATATTTGTGAGAGAAATCAAGAATACACTGAGTATTCTTGATGAGGAAGATGAATGACGTCACCCACACACAGTAGCCGCCAGACAAAACACACACACCATGATTAGGGTTAGAAAGGTGCACAGAATATCACACCGAATCGCCCACTTGTCTATTCCACATAAAGGTATAAATACAAGGCAAAACTCGGACTTTCAAGACAAACTAGAAAGCCCGGACAAACAAACTACACAAAACAAAACTCTGACTTTTGTCCTATACAAAACTCAGACAAAAGTCTATGCTAAAACTTTGACAAAATGTCCAAGGATAAAACTAGGACTATCTTTCAATGAATGTACAATAAAGACCCTACTAAATGGGAGACATGCACTTATCACCTAAAGTGCATTAACACACTCATCAGACCATGTGAGTTTAAATTGGTATTTCTTAATTTCCTCAAAAGTTAAGGACCCCACAGATCTTTCCAGAGTGATTTTGTTGCCAAGTTTATCATTTATTTTAACTTCTTGACCATCCTTGTTGGTGGAAATGATTTCAATAGAACCAGATTGATTTGCAGCAGTGTTTTCAACTTGGTCATTTTTTCTATACCCTATGCCAAATTTTACATTGCTTTCAATCTGTTTTTCAAGCATAATCTCATAACCTTTGCAAGATTCCACCCATTTTTCACAAGTGATTTGGGTGGATTCCAACTCCTTTTACAGACCTGATATTTTTCTATCATTGTCTGAAGTTGGTCCTTGGTTATGCTTTGCTCTTGTTTGAGGCTGCAAATCTCTTTTTCTTTTTCTGACAATTTGTTTTTCAATTCTTTTAAAGATTTTTCAAATTGCACTTCACCATTTAACAATCTATCTCTAAGGTTTTCATTCACCTCCTTAATGTTTGCAAATGCTATGATGCATTTGTCTGAACAAAGGTTTTTAAGAACCTGGGGTGATACCTTAGTTGCAACCATCATGGCACAATCACAGATATGCTTACTTTCTTCTTGAACTTTATCTTCTTTTTCACCTTGTTTCTTCTCCTCTTCTTCAGACCAGGGGTCAGACAGTGGTTCCAACAGAGGTTCTGAATTTTCTCCCAACATTATTTCACCAGCAACAGCAGTAACCACTACTTCAGCAATTGTATCCCTGTTTCTTCACTTGACTACCCTTCTTCAGTTTCCAGCCCTTCTGGTATAGACTCCAATGCTACAAAACAAAAATCATCACTAGAAACATTATTTTGAGCATAGAGTGCAAAGTTTTCATCTCCTAGCTCTTCTTGTAAGCTACTCCAGTCAACAAGGCATTGGGTGAAAAAACTTTGTTGATCTAGTTAAACCACTGCTGGTGCAGCTTGTTGAGGTGCAACTTGTTGCACCTGAACCTGAGGAGCTGGGGCCTGGACATATTGTATCTGAGGAATAGTGGTTTGGACATAATGAACAGGAACAGGGGTTGCAGGGTGTGCAAAGTGAGCAGTGTTTACATGAGTAGCAGGGGCATATTGGGCATAATGCATAGTGTTTTGGTTATTTTGTGGTCTAGGGTTTGAGCCAGGATGTGTGATGATTGGTCCACTGGTTTGACTCCTGCACTCTCTAGCAAAATGACCTAACCTATTACACTTGTAGTATTTTATCTTTGACTTATCCAACCCTACTTTCAAGTTCCCATGTAACCCTGGAAATTTTCTCCCTGTCCTTTTGTAAAACTTGCTGGTTCTAACACTCAGCATTGCAAGTTGATGCAAAATGTCCATTTCCCCTAAGTCAGTTGAATCAAAATGCTGCAGATCATTGAGTTCAAAAGATAGGTTATCAGAAATCTGGTTTTCACTACTAGCTGTGAAAGCATAGTTGTTTGAGTAAGAATCAGAGTTAATAAAGGCTCCACCAGCAGTTATGTCAATATAATGATCATAACCCTGATCCTTACTGCTACCAGATTCCTCTTGACCCAGAAGTGTTGTGCAACCAAAAGTATAGTCAGCAACAACCTTCCCTGACTCTTGTAACTTCTTTTTCTGGTTCAACTTCCTTTCATAGGTAAGGAGTCTACCATGAAGTTGAGTCAGTGTAAGATCTTTGAACCCAACAGAGTTTCTGGTTTCAAAAGCAATTGTGTCCCATTTTTCAGGAAGTGACCTTAAAAACCTGCTGTTTAAAGTTGATTTAGCAAATTCAATTTTAACAAGTTTTAGTTCACTTACGAGACAGCCGAAACGCTCAAACTGTTGTGTCAATGATTCACCCTTTACGTGACAAAAGGTTTCATACTGTTGATTCAAAACTTCCCTGTTATTTTCAATTACTTCTTCAGTTGCCCCAAACTGTTCCTTAAGTGCATCCCACAATTCCTTGACATTGTTACAGTGTAACAGCCCAGCATAGATTTCATTTGGGAGTGCAGATGCAACGATGCTAAATGCCTTGGCATCCAGTTCAATTTTCTGAAAATCCTGATCAGTATAGTTTTCAATTTTCTTAGGTTCAAAAACTTTTGGATTCTCAGCACTTGGCACCTTTGGAACATGTGGTCCAAAGACAACCGACCTTTAACATCTGGTATTCTGTTGAGCTAGGATGTGACCCATCCTTCTCTCCCAGATGTTGTATTTAGATCTCACCAACATAGGTGGTTTGAAGAGAGAACCAATGTTGTTATTAGTGTTATCATGTGATTGTGACGTCATTCTAGTTGTTTTTCAGGCACTGAATAATAAACTTTGTACGTGATTATACCTTACTCTGTTTTACAACTGAAACCAAACAATCAAAAGTATCAACGAAATTGAGCTGAACTTTTACGTCAAAATGATTGTTAAATAAAATTTGACTGTCCTAGCTCTGATACCAATTGCTAGGATCTGAGTTTCTTATGATTGTGCTTGTTTGATTATAATGAAGATGAAACAGAATTGAATGCAGCGGAATTAAGTGAAACAAACTTTCAACACACAATCAATGAGAGAAATAGTTTTAGCAAACATGTTTATACTTGGAATCGAATGTTTGTATTTATTACACCTACCAGTTACAAATGCATGTATGCACTAATCTCCCCCTCAGCCTGAGCTCACAGTGATTGTTCGTACAGAATGACTTGTGATGAAGAGAGCTAATAGAACAGTACAAGGTACTGTTCTATTTATAGTTAGAACAAACCACTGTGGCATCTTTGCTGACGTCACCATGAAAGTGACATCTAACCTCCTAACAACCTCTAACAACTATTCATTACAAACAATGCTTTCTAACTACTGATTAAAAAAACAATACAATAAAGAAGGTAAACTACTGCTTCTTCATTCCACTGCTTTAGCCCCAGTAGTGCTTTGTGTCTTTAGCAGTACTTGAATCTTAGCAACATATTGAGAAACAGTCCTTTGTCTTCATCAATCTTTAGACATCAGCAGTTGTTGAGAAGGGCAGTATTTAGAGGACAGCAGATGATAGGATCACTTTCAAGGGAGAAGACTAAGTACAAACAACTGCTTATTCTGGATCCACTGATCTGATCCATTTTTGGCTTTATCAACTGTTCCTTTGTAGGGTTCAATCCCAACATTTTTACTAAAACAAAAGGGGTTTGAAAAGAAAAAGGTTTTGGTGGGTAAAGGGTGTTTGTTTTGTGGGTTTAGAAATGAAAAGTTTAGGCTCAAAGGGGTTAACTAGGGAGATTTTGGGTAGGTGATAAAGAAAATGAAAAATAATGGTGTTGAAAGGAAAAATGGGTTAGTCCTAATGCCTCCATCATTTACTTACTTGGGTTTAAGTTGGTAAGGACCGGAATGTATCGTCGTGGCAAGTCCTAGAGTCGTAAGAACCAAGCGGCTATTCACACAAGAAACGAAAAATGAGCATTTAGTTTAAAGATGTATGCTTGTATGCTCAATAAAGGCTCAAAACTCACTTATTATGGGAATGAGTTTATAATGTGACCAAGTATATATAATCAAATTTTAACTAGATTTGTCATGCTGTTTCATAATTTTCTTATGTTGGTTCTTTATATCAAGACGCTATCGGTTGTCAATTTGTAAAAATATAACCTTTTAGAACTTGTTATTCCCAAATTAAACCAAGACAAGTAAAAAAATGAAAAGTTTTTGAAAAAGAATTTGGGGTGATTAGCGGTTCCAATAGAGTTTTGTCTAAGGCTTGTTATTAGGACTTACAAAATTCAAGGTTTTAGCATCCCCCCACACTTAAATTACACATTGTCCTCAATGTGTCCCAAAAATAAGTTTTTAGGTTGATTGAATGTGAAAATGGGTGTTAAAACAAGTTTTTATGTTACTGGGAAGCTGAACATGGGGTGTGGTGGGCTGAGCATGGCCTCATGGTCAGACTGCCAGTAACAAAAAGTTACAGCTGGTTGACCACTGGGCGTGCCCAGTGGACACGGGGCCATAGTCAGTTACCTTTTAGAAGATTTTTCTGCAGAACCCTGGGCATGGGGGCGTGTTGGGTGGCCACGGCCCCATGTTGTACATGCTGAAATGATGGAAAAGTTAACGGAAGGCTCTGTTTTCATGCATGGTATAACAACCCTCCTGAAAATTTTTATGACACCCTAATATATTTTAAAATATTCCTATATGTCTCTAAATACACCCCGTATATGAAAACCGAGCCCAAAATATGAAATATCATTAAAAATAAATAAAAAACAAAATTTTAGGGGCGCTCGTGGGCCGCGTAACCCTTGGCTTCATCTTACGCGGGCCGTGACAGCTATAAGGCCAGATCGCACCCGGTGTTGACACGTGTCAAACGCGTGTTGAACCTATTCGTGACCCGAATCACCTACACCTAGACCCCCTAGTACGCGGGCCGCATAGGCCTTAGCCTAACCTTACGCGGGCCGCGAGAAACTCGAAAATCAGCCCTATATAAGATGGCATCGGGCCTTCAGTGAAACTCGTTCATTTCTTTTCTAAATCTCGAAATTTCTGATAGATAGTATAATTTCCGGGCATAATACCCCCCCTAATTAACGAAGTTCTGCTCCGTTATAAGTATTATAACCCCAGTTACGTATTAGATACACTGTCCGATTGATCCAGGGTTCCGTAACGGCTGGAGTGGTTCTGCCCGATGTAGTTGTTGGAATGCCGTCTCGGGGAGGGTATCGTTAATATAAATAAAGGGTTATTATACTAACATATATACATTTGTGCAAATTATAGATAAATTACCAGGAAACCCTAAAAGAAGTCTAAGACAACAACGTGAGTTTATCCTCTTTTTGTAAACCTTTTTGTGAACTGTTTTACAAAACCTTAAATGCTTTACAATATGATTAAGCAGTGATTGAGTCTTTGTAGTTCTTCAATTACTGTCGGTATGTTGGGGTTTTGTATATAAAATGTGGAGCACGTTACAATTGGACAACGAGTTAGCCAATGTGTAATATGATCCACCAGTCAGGATTGACAGTACTGAATGAGTAATTGTGTAGAAATAAATATTGTGATCGCTCTCAATACTGTGTTAATTGGTAAAATGTTTCTTGATTAAACTGGGATTCACTCACCAGTATTTCCCACTGACAAATGTTTTTAAAACGCGTTTTAGGTAACAAAATGTGACAGCCAAATTAGAAGAAAGCCAGCTTGAGAGCATTGACAGCTTGGAAAAATGTGGCTATAAAAGTTACCTAAAAGACGTTGTTTTAAATTCAATAAAATAGGGTTTATCCCTATGTTGTAATAAGAAACTTGGGTTTTACCCATGTGGTTATTAATATAAAATAAGGTGGTTTTACTCTGATAAACATTTCCTAACTACGGTCCTGATGAATTTCCACTGCTAAATTAATAAACAAAAACTGATACCACCACAAATGATGTTCGAGGCCGCCTGTTCTCGGGACAGATAGGGGCGGGGGTTGCGACAAAAGGTGGTATCAGAACTAACCCACTGATTCAGCCATAGAAGTATTCTGCCGACATCAATATATTATTCAAATTGTCAGGAAATAAATTATGAAAATATGTGCATATCTGTATTTTATTGTTATGTGTTATTTGACTATTTGTTAGTTTACAGTATGAGTGGTCAAGGACCCTCGGACGTGTATCGTCAGTTGTCTGTTCACCTAGGAGTGAAGGAACTTCTTCCCAGCCTACCCTCTCTGGGTATTCTGCTGATCAGGAAGAAGGGATGTTTGTCTTTAAGGCTCAGTCTGAAGAGCCATTCCCTCATAAAAAGAGAGGATGGTCCAGTAAGGGAGCATTTGAGCGTAGGAAAAGAATGCGAAAGTTGCAACAGCAAAGAGTCCTAGCAGCCGCTAAGCGAGAGTCAGATGCCCATACACAGGATATGCTTAATAGAAGCTTAGCCAATTTTCATATCCTAGCAACAACTGCTTCCGACCCAAATCTGGAACAACTAGTAGCCCCACAACCCTTACCTTTGTTCCCCACTCAGCCGATGGAAATAGAAATGCATGATTTCAACCCTGAGGAGATACCTAGGATACCAGCCCCTAATCCCTTAGATCTAAATTATGATCCATGGTTCGATGATCATAGGGATTATGTGCCACGCTATCACCTAAACGACGAAACCATGCCGAACTTAGCAGCATATCCAGGTCTGGACCCTCTAGATCCCTACTATGACAACGATGAATACATTAGGGAGATCTTAGAGAATCCGTACCCTCAGGAGAATCCCATGCCCCAGTACACAGACCCAGTACCAGCACCTGCACCCCCAATGAGTGTAGAAAATGTGCATGAGCTCCGAACTTTCGGAGAAGAAATCTTAGAGAGTAGTGAGAGGATGAGGCAGGTAGGAGAGCGACTCGTCTGGAAATACGACGAGCGCAATATGGATTACTGGATGAATCCCGACCAGTAAGGAGATGGTGAAATTGGTAATAATAATATAATATATATATATATATATATATACTATGTTTTTATGAAAAGAAATTATAATAATAATAATATGTGTAATAATAATATATGTTGTAGTATAGACCACCATGTGGTTAACGATGCATAATAATATTGTATTGTAATTTTTAATTTCTAGTATTGGTTCGTATTAGAAGCATACTATAATAGAAAAGAGTAAAGTCACAATGCTCGACGCTTTTGGTTAATATGTGTGTTGTATGGTTGTTACTCAAATTGTTAATTTGTGACAACCCTCAAAATTACAGGTACTGTACAAATTAATTAATTTCGATTATGTGCTTAATGACTGTGCTTGATTACAACTGACACCTTAAACTGCTTACCGATTTATGTTACATACATACATGTGCATCACTTTACATACAGTCGCTCCATTTATTTCATACAGACTCTTAGTGACAAACCTGATGCACAAAGCACAGTTAGCACAGTTAGCACAGTGAGCGGATAACTCAGACACGTGCTGACAATGCCAGCACATAGACAGACACTATATTGAGGCCAGTATGAGCCAGGGACAAAGTACTACACTAGTATGGGTGTAAGGAAGTGAGGACCATGAGACTGTGTCACTAGGCGATAGTTTGAGTGCCGGAAAGTGCCTAAAACTCATTTTTAGTGTAGAATTCTGCATTTTTACCAACGATTCAGCTTTTAACATACTCGTATTATACAGAGAATTGACTAAATGGTCCTGAACGCCTTCCTAAGTGTTGGAATTAGTTTCGTTACAAAAAGATGCATAAAAGACACTATATAGTACAATTTAACAATTTGACGGAACAGTACGTAACCGAACAACCGGACATTACCCGGGACACCAAAATTTTGTCAGAAACATTATTTTATTATTCTTAAATAATTATGGTCATAAAAATCCCCACACACTATAGAAACATGACATACACTCACTATTCTAGAAATTACCCTTAACCTCCTAATTAATTACCTACTAATTAACAAATTTTACAATTTACCCCCCCCCCAACCGAATTTTCAGCCATAGGGACCCACCATATCTTCACAATCATGACTTATGATTTGTTGAAGGTTTCTAAGGTGATATGTTGCTTAACAATCTAACCAAAATATGCAAGAGATCCTTATAAGTGTGGAGTTCCAAGATTTCTCATCATTACTTCAAAAACCACACTCCAACCTCACTCTCTCTCTCATTTTCGGCTCCCCTATAGCAGCCACCATCACCACCATTTTGACATCACCATATTCCTCTTATTCAAGTTCCATTCAAAGCTTTGAAGGATCCATGAAGGTTGCATCTTGAAGAGCATTCAAAGGAGCTTGTTCTAGTCTTTTCATCATCTTTTCTCAACATTTTTCTCACTAGATTCATCCCTAGATTTAAGCTAGTAGTAAGTCCTTGCTAAACCCTTGATCATCTTGTTTTGTAGTTAAAAGTTGTAGCAGGATGCCATTCACAAGAACATTGAAGGGATTAAACTATAAATCAGCATGCTGATAGGTATTTTCAGCCAACTTAAACAGGCTGTAACTGGGTCTTTATAAATCGAAAAACGGATTTTCTGAAGCCTAAATTATGTATTTTTGAACAACCGATCAAATGGCGCTGGAATCGTAATTTTTCGAGGTCGTTTACTATTTTTAAGGAACTGTTTTTAGACAGCAGCTCAAGCTGCGATTTTTCTGCTGAAAAAGTATGTTTTATACGGAGCCATAACTTAAAAACCGAGTAGAATTAGCTCATGAAATTTTTACTGTAGATGGTCACTATTGTCGTCGTAATTCTCCCACTGGAATTAAGTCAATCGGACTTACGATTAATTTTTAGTGAATTATTCCATACACTGCAGTCAGAAAATGACAAATCTGATTGCAGCCCGGTAATTGAATTTCTATAAAATATTGGTAACGAACCGGACCCCGATATTTTTACACAATAAAATTTGGAATGTTTTTGACATTCTGTAAAAATTTGGGAATTTTTGGAGAAGGTTAACTATTTTATTAAAATGTTCGAAAACAGTCCAGTTTTGATTAATAAAGCTGAAATGACATAAGTGGTATATTGCATGTATGATTGTCGGGTTGGCTATGTGAGAACATTCTACGGGATATTTGTAAAAGAAAATGATATGCTATTAAGCATGGACACCTCTATTTACAAAGGAGACTATGGCGAAATTTTCCGAAAATCCTAACACTTGGTAAACATTTTTCTAAACAAGTGGTTACTAGCATGTTTTAGACTATGTCTTTCAAGCATAAAACTCGCCATAATTTTTATAACGAAATACAGAGTATCAGAGGTTGGTTTTATACAGAAATATGGTTAAATTATGTATTCTCTAAAATGGGACTTAAAAATATAATTCCAATACGAACAGACATATGTAAAATATCCCATCCTTGGGAAGGAAATACGAATACACAAGTATGAGAAGTATTATTACTAAAAGAGTGAAGACACTTTAAAACGTAACTCAAAGGCACTAATCAATACTATGACAAGGCACGACCCGTTCGTCTAATAGACGTTAGACCATTGTAGGTAGTCGTGTTTGCTGAGGAGATTTGGGTTACGTACGAGTACCGAAGACGCAATACTATGTGTTCATGTCCCCCTTTTCTCTTAACTGTTTTCAGTTTTATAACTTCGCGGGTGAAATACATGTTACAATTATGACAGACACTTTTATACATGGTATGATTAGCTAAGGAATTTACTGTTAGATCACGTGAATGGATAGGCTATTATCGTAAGACCATTAATCCTTGTATAAGGACCGAGAGGCATGAGTGATAGATCTATTGGGTGTTGCGAGCCGCACACATGGGCCAGCGTGTGGCTGCATGTGGTGACTATGTCGTTCCGCCGGAAGGACCGGTATGAAGTACGCGTTACAGGTTTGAGTGCTTCCTAGGCCATATCACTTATTAATGTATTAGCTACACATTAATTGATCTGTTTTTCCATATTGCTACATACCAATGACATACATTTATACAGACATATTTCACAATTTATACAGACACACATTAACGATTTATACAGACTCACATACACATGAACTCGCTCAACTTTTGTTGATGTTTTCCAAACTACATGTATTTCAGGAAATTAAGTATGGATCTGGTGGGCGTTGGAATTTCAAGTCATGTTAAGTATAAAGATGTCATCCATGGTTTTTGGGTTTGGCCAGTGTGTCTTAATCCTGGACGAGACACGTCTTCCAAACTTTGATTACAACTTTTATCTTTGACGAGTCCTTAGCAAACTTTTACACAATTCATCTGGTTTGTAAAACTTAAATTTGAAGTCTACGTTTTGGACAATGTTGTTATGTTTTAAACTCATTTTATGGATGACAAATCTTTGGTTTTATCATATAGATTGTTTGATATGGTTGAATGCAATGATAACAAGTAAGTCACCCCATAATCACGCTTCCGCAAAAGTCAGGGTGTGACAGCTTGGTATCAGAGCTTCGATCGTAGCGAACTAGGATTCTTTCTCGAGTCTAGACTACGATCCTTAGGGCTTTCACGAAAGCGTTTTACAACATGTTTTCATTGCATACACTAAACGTCCAGATCCAGGGAACACACATTTTACAAACAAAAGGCCCAAATACACATTTCCAAATTTATATTTATAATTCAGTATTAGAAGCTGAGGGAGGATCAGTCTTAGAGACTGAGGGAGGATCAGTCTTAGAGACTGAGGGAGGTTCAGCCTTAGAGGCTGGGGGAGGATTAGCCTTAGAGGCTGGGGATAATTAGTCTTAGAGACTGGGAGGATTGGTCTTAGAGGCCAGGGAGTTGGTCTTAGAGACCAGGGATTTAGTCTTAGAGGCTGGGAAGGTTGGTCTTAGAGATCAGGGAGTTTAGTCTGAGAGACTAGGGAGTTCAGTCTGAGAGACTGGGTGGGATAGTCTGGGAAGACTAGGACGAATATGTGGATACATGATTACATTATGAATTGTCTTTATTTGCAATACACAAAGTGTTAAAGAGTACTGTAAATATGCATGCTATGACTACTATATACCGGCACACACGTCACCTTCCCCATGGAACGAATTGTCTGATGATTACGACCCTACGGCCACTGCCATAGACGATGAGACTGTACCTACGCCAGATATGTTTACGTTAGACATTGAGAGTGACCCTGACATGCTGACCAAGGACGAGGACGATTTCCAACCGTCCGCACTGCCAGACTTTGGCGATGAATTACCCATGTCGATGGCTTTCTTGACGAAGATCCCTCTGTCATTCATGTTTCGGCCCATGACCACTTCATTACTGGTCATCCCGTTGGTAAGCACACCATGGCTCCGATCCCCGACAATGCGCCTCTTGTGGACATTCCTTCCGAATGTTAGTTACTCGACGAATAATTGATAACGATATTGACTCGATATTGATGGTCCTTCCGATAACACCCATGATGATGGAAAGTCAGACGAGAATGTCATTACAAATTTCACTTTTGAGACCCCTGTTGCAAGCTACCCTCTGATTCTAGCGTATATTCGATTTCAGACTCCCTTGAGTCTGTGACATTTATAGCCTTATAGACGGCCTGGTCACATCTTTCTACTACTGACACAGACGACAACGCCTTTATGACTGCTGCACTAACACCTGATCGAGGCACCACACCGTTACACGACCCAGGGCCTGCTCCTGAGTTAGCTTCTGCACCTTTTGGGACAGCTTGATGTTGCACCTACTGATCCTGCACCCTTACTTGATCATGACCCTATTTCTTTTGACTTACCAGACAATACATCCCTTATACCTGACCCAGTACCTGCACCTAATGACCTTCTTATCGGTCGAGACGTTTGTTCCTGCACCTTCACCCGCTAATGTTGCTCTTGTGAAGACCGATATCCATTGTGCCAAGATGACTAACGCTTTCCTTCAAGATATACCCGCACCCCGAGAAGGTACTCCAGATCAGCACCCGCGTAACGATCCCATCGGCTACAGCAACATTTTCTACGACCTCACAGACCGCACCATTTGCTACTTTCACCCCTACGGCACTGGATGAGCCATTTTGATGGTTCTTATCATACACTACGCTAATGTTAGATCCTCACATGATGGAGGCCACACACGAGATGAGTTGCTCCGGTAACATGAGCTACAGTTTGAGGATATGAGTCGCAGAGTGTTGGAGCTTGAGCTAACACCACATTCAGTAACTTCCAATGCCAAACATTACACAACTGAAGAACATGATGTGAGTATTTACATCACAAGACAGCATATTGCCTGAAAAATTTATGTAAGACACCAAGTCCTCCACCCTGTTTATTGCCAGCATACTTTGATCCTCCACATTTATCAAGGTTCCTTTTGCTCTCTCAACCGTTACTATTACACCGTTCCCAGGATTCTGATGCTCATTTCTTTACTATCGAGCGGCAGAGCAGATAATTACTTCGACGTGTACGCAAGCCCAAGGAGGAAGTCCACGCATGTTACCAAGTTTACTTTTCTTTCCTCCTCCACCTCAGACACTGGTATAGTGATTTCTGGATTATGCGGATTACATTGCTTTCAAGTAAAAACACTAATGATAAGCCGGGTTTGTGGAGACTTTTAAGACCACTTCAGACTATGTGATTTTGATACACTAATACATTTAATGGACATGGGTAGGGTGACCCTGTGTCCCTATTGATGTGATACATTTTGGAGGGCGATACAATTGTGGTCAGGGAATAATGAGGGCCCAATCATTATAAAACATGCGACAATACTTTATGGCCAATGACCAACGAAACTCAGTCGCTATGTTCTCACTAAGCACGTTGATGATCTGCATATTTGTGCTATAACTATAATGCTACATGCTTACTTGCTACGTTCTATTTACAAGTTGTGTTATAATTGTGGTGATATGTGATTGAATGTTATAACGACTGCGTATATACATATATGTAATATACCTCTGAGGTCTTATTCGTTAAATAGAGACTTGTGTGCTCGTGTCCTTAACAAGACCTGACCTAACCGACTTTCTTCTAGGAAGATGTCGACTCTAAGGAACACCAATACCAACAACCCTCTGCCGACGACAGAGGCGGAATTTCAGGAACGCCTCTTACAGGGCATCGCACAGTACGAGGCCATTCGCTCCGAGCGCAGCGAAGGTACCTCAGGAAATAACCCGCCCAACGGTAATGTTTAGTCCTTTAAGACACATTACAAAACGTTTGGACATTTCCACAAGTGCTTTGCTAATACCTTACGCAAATAATGTTGCTTATATCGCAGGCTACACCTACAAGCAGTTCTTGGGTTGCCAGCCCCTACATTTCGACGGCACTGGGGGTGCCGTAGCCTTCGTGCGCTGGGTTGAGAAGACGGACACTGTTTTGCGTGCGAGCAAATGCGCCCCAGAGCACCAGGTCACGTACATTTCCGGACTGTTCCAAAATGGGGCTCTGTCATGGTGGAAACTCCAGGTTCAGACGATGGGCGAGGCTGCTGCGTATGCTTTATCATGGGACGAGTTAAAAGAGCTAATGCATAAAAAGTACTGTTCGAGGACAGAAAGCCAGAAGGTGGAAACTGAGTTCTGGAACTTGAAGATGGAAGGTCCAAAAATAGCTGAGTATGTGGAGAAGTTCCAAGTGCTGTCGCGTATCATTCCTTACATGGTAGATCCAGAGTATAAGAAGATTGAGCGTTTCATTTGGGGATTGGCACCCCAAATCATGAGCATGGTGACGACATCAAAGCCTGCACAATCACTGAGGCCATCAATCTAAGTGTGGCCTTGACTGAAGAGGCAATCAGGATGAACAAATTTTCAACCTCTGAGGGAAAGAAGGAGACTCATGTAGAGTCATCTGGAGACAACAAGAGAAAGTTAGCAAATTTCAAACAGGGTACCCAGACGAGTAGCAACAACAAGGCCAAAAAGAGAAAATAGTACATGGGTAAACTACCTAAATGCGACAGGTGCCGACGTCATCATACCGGGCGATGTAAAAATGGAAATGTGACAATTGTGGCAAAGTGGGACACAACAGGGAAACGTGTTGGCGTGAGACGAAGCGTGGGAAGAAAGGAAAAGGGAAAGGTAAGGGATGTTATAACTGCGGTGATATGGGGCACTTTAGGAAAGATTGCCCAAGGGAGATTAAACAAAATCATGGGAGGAATGTCTAACATCGGAGCTAGGGATGCACACCAGGATCCAAACATGGCCATCGGTACGTCTCATAGTAGTCAATGTTATGCGTCTGTGCTATTTGACATTGTTGTCAGATTTTAGCTTCAGAATATACTTGTTTTATGTCACACCCCGACCACGTAGAACATACAAAACGTGGCGGAAACATCGGGGAGTGTTGTAACAGAATTAATTGTTTCAAATCCATGGCAATTGAAGTTTCGTTTTATTAATCAAATATGAAAGACTACATTGTTTTAAACAAGAACCAAATAGTACATAACATAAAGTAACTAGTTCTTGTCTCGTTTTAAGTCACTAAGGCACAGGTCCGCCTAAGTATGTCTTGATAAATCCGATGCATCATCTCCTGAAAACACATGTGAAAATAGGTACGTCAGCATAAAAATGCCTGTGAGATACATAGGTTTTGTGAAAACAGATTTCATGACTTATGTTTGAGAAAATGTTTAGTCATGAACCTTGTAATTTGCTTTGTCTTGTAAATCATTTGAAAAACGATAAGATCAGATGATATGTATAAATAACTGTTAGGTTAAATGAATAACCATGTAAAAATGTGTTTGTATAAGATAAGTTGTTTGTAATCAATGTCTTGTGAAAAGTATGATATTTGTATAAAATGTTATATGTCTCAAACTAAAATGATTCAAATAACGCTACGATATGTAATACCATACAAACACTTATATATAGGAAGTACTAGCGGCGTATCCACCATGCTTGTATCATATTACACACGCATCGTTACTTAATCACTTAATCAAACCAAACCACCAAAGTAATGTTTAACAATTGTAGAAATGTTTATGTATTGTCAAATGTCTATTGTCAAATGTAAATCCTGTCAACAGATACAAATGGTTCACACGGTTCACTAGTTACAAACGGTTCATATAATCAAACGGTTACGACGATTCACATAGTCAAAAGGTGACAACGGTTCAAAATATAGTATAATGTGTTCACGTGTTGAATGAGCATATGCAACAGAAATGCAATGTAACACAATGTACTAAGCATGCACACAATGGATATACATAGCATAAGTGTAATGTAAAACAATGTACTAAGTATGAACTAAATGGACATACATAGCATAAAATGTAATGTAAAACGATGTACTAAGTACGCACACAATGGGCATACATAGCATGAAATGTAATGTAAAACGATGTACTAAGTACGCACACAATGGGCATACATAGCATGAACACAATGAAATCATGTACTATAATGTACTAACGAACATAGCAGGTATATGATGTGAAAGCATGGAAAGCATGAAAGTAACAAGTAGGCACATGTGTTCCACCCCAAAACGTTTGGAAAACAGTAAAATAGGGGTCTATGTACTCACTTGAGATTGCTCAGAAGTCCTAAGATAACCACCAAGCAATGCTAGAGATCACGGAATATCAAACGACACCTAATATAGGTAACTACATTAATAATCCGGACCTAAATCGGAAGATCGGATAGAATGAGGGTTCGTAAACCAAACGAGTGTAGAGACTCGTGTCATTTGGTTTAACAAAGCCTACATACTAAATGAAACTTAACATAAATGCTTATGACCCATTACGACCCGTTTAGGTAGCTCACGCTACTTTAACGCGTCGTTCGCGTGAAACGCGTTCGGAACGTCTAACTAGTCCTATGACAAGTGTTATATGCCTAAACATGTTACATAATCAGTTATGCGAAAAAAGTTTAGGTTACATATGCTTAATTACCAATTATACATGAAAAGGGTATTCTGGTAATTTACCTAAGGCATATAAACTATCTATCATACAACTACTTAACGAAGCGACCATAAGGTATAACCTCGGAAGGTTATTCTCTACCTACTATTGTCACCTAATGTATTTGGTCGGATCCTAATGATCGACCAAATGGGTCGGGTTCGAAGGTATAAGCGATTTATTAGATCGCTTACCCTACGACCCTAGACAACGTGGTAATCAGTAGGCATAGTCCCAAGGGACTATAACCATCGTGATTACAATCACGTTGCGAAGTTCAAACGAACTTCGCATTGACCATAACTGGTCAACGCAGAAAGTCAAACAAAGTTTGACTTTCAGACTCGAAAAGACTCGAAAAGCAATAAAAGAACGAAAGAATACTTACGAAGGGTCCCCGAATGCTAATCTAGATCCAAATAACTCAGGTATGAAACAATGGTTCCAACTTAGAGTCTTTTAGATCAGATTCTAGTGAATTAGAAGCAAATAGGGGTGGGGTATTTATAGTTTTCGGGTAACCGTTAAGATTGTTTCATGGAAACCGTGCTCAAATCTCATGCGTACACTTGTTGGAAAGTTAAGGTGACTAAAATTGGCCCATAATCAGTTGAAAGGTCAAGTATGAGTATGTGGTTGAGGATTAAACAGCTGGAATTTGATGATTAAGCGTTCTTATCTGATCAGGGAGGCTGATGCGGCCCGCTTCAGAATCAGACAAACCTCAGGCGGGCCGCCTGGGGCTTCTGATCAGAAAATAAGTTTCAAAAGTGACAGTTTCAGCCCCTGCACGTGTTTAAGGCCATTCCCGACACTTCTAAGGCCCGTAAAGCCAACTTTAAGGCCCTAAAATGATTCCTAAACATTGTGGACATGAAACATGCTCAAAAATATGTCGGATGTCAATTCGTTTGGTCGTACGAACGCGATGTTCGCTCAATTACGACGGAATGCGCACAAGCGCGAAAAACGATCCAAATGACGCAACGAATGGATTTTTCTTATGAAGAACACTAAAATAAAATATTTTAGTGCTTACATAAATTTTTGGATGTCCGGATGTATTCAGAACGTAAGTAATGCGCGAAAATGCAAACTTGTGCACTTTTTGACACTTTTAGTCCCTGAATGACCCAAAAGTTTATTTTAGCATACCGAACCCCTTAAAGACTATTTCTAAGCTATGTAAAGGATATTTGTGGTATATTTAACTTAAGGTCATGTTCCGGAATGTCTGTTACAGTTCAAATTGGCATACTTTCGCAGTTTGTCAAGTTTAGTCCTTGTAAGCGATTTAACTTGTTTTTGCCATACCAAAGCCTTCAAAACTTATTTCTAAGTTATGTAAAGGTTATTTAGGGTATGTTAAGCCTATGTCACTATTCCGGAGTGTTTGTTGCATTAAACTGGTTATATTTACGCATCAGTGCGCGTATAACCTTCCAGAAAGCGATTTAGAGCTTGAAATCGAACAAGAGTTGATATGTGCAAAAGATACACATATTTATACAGATTCCAAGTATGAAATACAATATTTCATTGACTTGGCAGTTGTTTGATGGTCGCAGTGACCCAGGTGTTACAGTCTCCCCTACTTTAGGAAATTTCGTCCCGAAATTTATTCGTAGGAGTCCATCTGTGACTTTGTGTCAAGTAACCACTAGATATACCAGGCATACTCCTGTCATTTCCTTAATGGACAATCCTCATAAATGAAAATGAACAAACGGAGTCATTTTCCTCAACGAGTATTCTTCAGAAGCGAAAATGAATGAATAAACAAACGGGGATTCATTTCCTCAACGGACAATCTTCAGAAACGTAAATGAACAAACGGAGTCATTTTCAACGGTTGCTTCCTCAGAAACAGAAATGAAGAAGGATATTCAAATGGATATTCATTTCCTCAACGGACAATCTTCAGAAATGAAAATGAACAAACGGAGTCATTTTCAACGGTTGCTTCATCAGAAATGAAATGAAAAGGAGAAACAAACGGATATTCATTTCCTCAACGGACACATCTTCAGAAACGAAAATGAACAAACGGAGTCATTTTCAACGGGTGCTTCCTCATAAATAGAAATGAAAATGATAGACAAACGGATATCCATTTCCTCAACGGACAATCTTCAGAAACGAAAATGAACAAACGGAGTCATTTTCAACGGGTGCTTCCTCAGAAATGGAAATGAAAATGATAGACAAACGGATATCCATTTCCTCAACGGACAATCTTCAGAAACGAAAATGAACAAACGGAGTCATTTTCAACGGGTGCTTCCTCAGAAACGGAAATGAATAGGGTTAACTTCTAGGCACATGACAAAGCTCGCTGTGGTTTCTGTGCACTAAATTCCATAATTATGTATGCATCCATAATTACATAATTCCTTGCACAGTCCGCACAGTTTGTCTCATAATGTTCATAAGCACATAATCACATAGTTGTTTGACTTGGTTATTAATTTGTTATTATTTTGATATCGATTGAGAACGGATATGGAAGGCAGTCGACGGGCTACAATGTCCTCTGGGATCTATCTGAAAAGATAGGAAGATCTGCCAAAAAATTTTCAATTTTGTTTTCAAAGAAACGTAATATTCGAATTTTGGAGCACAACAAATTTTAGGATTTACGGAAATACCCTTAGGTACCCTATTAAGGATTTATAGTGGTACTTTGGGTATTCGTCTAGTGTTGTTACTTGCGCCTTGTACTTTGTTTCCTTAGAAGAAACGGGTACCTAGGAATTTCGTGGAAAATGCAAGAGATCATAAGATGGAAAAATTTTGGGGGTAATTTGCTTTTCAAGGAATACGATTCCTTGCTTGTCGGTATTGTAGGGGATATGTTCCTTATACATACAACCACATAAATACATTGCAATGTAAATAAAAGATTTATTTATAAACAATGATAACAACTGTTTCATGGACCTTGACAACAAAAGAAAATAATACATAAGACATGATTATTTCTAAAGGGTGTTGTCTTCTAGTCAGTCAGATGCTCATCCCTACGCTGGATTAGAATTAGCAAGCTTTGGGCAATTTCTTTGGAAATGACCCATCTCGCCACAGTTGAAGCAAGAACCTGGTAGAAAACGACCTTGAGCGGTATTGTTGCCAGCTAGGTTTGGTGCAGTTGCAGCTGGGCAGACTCTTGACGTATGGCCTATAAGTCCGCAAGTTTGGCATTTGCGGCACTTTACATTGGCATGATGATGGAGGCTACATTGGTTGCACAAAGGTGCAGTTCCATTGTATGGCTTTCTAGCAGGGGGTTGAGCTGGTTGGTTGGGGATGGCTTGATCGTTGTGAGTAACCATGGCGAAGTTCTGAGAAGGCTTTCGCTTCTTTGACCTTTTAGGGGATCCAGTCTGTTCATCCATGGTCTTTGATTCCTCGATTGGGTTCAATTACTCGACCGGTTTCTTGTCACCTTTTCGGAAAAGTTTACCTTTCCTGATCTTTGATTCAGTCAAGGTTGCAGATAGCTCAATGGCCTGTCTAACTGTAGTAGGGTTGCTTCCAGTCACAATGTCTTGTATTGAGTCAGGGAGGCCATCAATGTACTTTTCGATTGCCTTATCCAAAGGTGTGACCATGTTTGGGCATAACAGACTTAACTCCTCATAACGGTCCGTGTAGGCTCGATGTTCACCGCTGTCTTGCTCAAGATTGTCGAATTCCCTATCCAAGGCCCTGATCTCATGACGAGGACAAAATTCCTTCATCATAAGGGCCCTAAGTTCAGCCCATGTCTGTGCTAGAGCAACTTCTGCACCACGATCTCTCATAACCCCGTTCCACCATGTAAGGGCCCTCTTCTGAAACACACTCGAAGCAAACTCGACCTTGCGATTGCCAGGACACTGCACGTGGCGGAAAGTATTCTCAATGCTCTCGAACCATTGAAGAAGCCCAATCGCTCCCTCAGAACCACTAAACTTGAGTGGTTTCGCCGAGTTAAAACTCTTGAAATTGCATGGACCATTGTTGTTGTTGTTGGCTTGGTTCCATTGAGCAAAGAGGTTTGGGAATTGAGCAGCCATTTGTTGTGCAATGATTTCTGCCAGTTCGGCTGTCGCTATCTGGCTTTCGCGTCGAGGAGGCATTCTAAAAGAGGAAACATGAAAGGAAACGAGTGAGAGAATTAGACGAAAAGAATGAGATGAAACAAATCTGATGAAAGCAAGGATAGTGGTCATTTGTTTGTTACTACAAAGCAACAAACGACCCCGGTGATTAATCAAAGTAAATAGGTCAAAAATAATGTATCGCGAAGACATGCTCGCCTATAAGTGAACACTCATCCCAAGAATTCCCAGGTAAGCACAACTGGTCTCGCGTCTGATGAGATGTACACGAAGTGCTTGCCTAGACAGAAAACCCAGAATACAGGCATTCACCCTTCCAGTTTGCATGTGTTCACATTATTTAAAACCCAAAACCTTGACGAGGTTTTGAAAACTCAAAGGGGTTCAAAACCATATAATAGAGAGTTCAAAACCTTACAATAGAGGGTTCAAAACCTAGTAATCAATCATCCTAGAACAGTTGATTAGTTTTCGAAGCGGTTTTGAAATTTATGTTCTTGTTGTGGTCGTCGCCTAAGGATAGGTGACGGTATTGGTTTATGACTAAACGCAAGTAAACTCGCGTTAGGGTCCTAAGAAGGTTATAGACTAGGTCAAAGTATCGCTAATAACCTAATTCCCTATAACCATTGGCTCTGATACCATCTTTTCTGTCACACCCCGACCACGTAGAACATACAAAACGTGGCGGAAACATCGGGGAGTGTTGTAACAGAATTAATTGTTTCAAATCCATGGCAATTGAAGTTTCGTTTTATTAATCAAATATGAAAGATTACATTGTTTTAAACAAGAACTAAAGAGTACATAACATAAAGTAACTAGTTCTTGTCTCGTTTTAAGTCACTAAGGCACAGGTCCGCCTAAGTATGTCTTGATAAATCCTATGCATCATCTCCTGAAAACACATGTGAAAATAGGTACGTCAGCATAAAAATGCCTGTGAGATACATAGGTTTTGTGAAAACAGATTTCATGACTTATGTTTGAGAAGATGTTTATTCATGAACCTTGTAATTTGCTTTGTCTTGTAAATCATTTGAAAAACGATAAGATCAGATGATATGTATAAATAACTGTTAGGTTAAATGAATAACCATGTAAAAATGTGTTTGTATAAGATAAGTTGTTTGTAATCAATGTCTTGTGAAAAGTATGATATTTGTATAAAATGTTATATGTCTCAAACTGAAATGATTCAAATAACGCTACGATATGTAATACCATACAAACACTTATATATAGGAAGTACCAGCGGCGTATCCACCATGCTTGTATCATATTACACACGCATCGTTACTTAATCACTTAATCAAACCAAACCACCAAAGTAATGTTTAACAATTGTAGAAATGTTTATGTATTGTCAAATGTCTATTGTCAAATGTAAATCCTGTCAACAGATACAAATGGTTCACACGGTTCACTAGTTACAAACGGTTCATATAATCAAACGGTTACGACGATTCACATAGTCAAAAGGTTACAACGGTTCAAAATATAGTATAATGTGTTCACATGCTGAATGAGCATATGCAACATAAATGCAATGTAACACAATGTACTAAGCATGCACACAATGGACATACATAGCATAAGTGTAATGTAAAACAATGTACTAAGTATGAACTAAATGGACATACATAGCATAAAATGTAATGTAAAACGATGTACTAAGTACGCACACAATGGGCATACATAGCATGAAATGTAATGTAAAACGATGTACTAAGTACGCACACAATGGGCATACATAGCATGAACACAATGAAATCATGTACTATAATGTACTAACGAACATAGCAGGTATATGATGTGAAAGCATGGAAAGCATGAAAGTAACAAGTAGGCACATGTGTTCCACCCCAAAACGTTTGGAAAACAGTAAAAGAGGGGTCTATGTACTCACTTGAGATTGCTCAGAAGTCCTAAGATAACCACCAAGCAATGCTAGAGATCACGGAATATCAAACGGCACCTAATATAGGTAACTACATTAATAAACCAGACCTAAATCGGAAGATCGGATAGAATGAGGGTTCGTAAACCAAACGAGTGTAGAGACTCGTGTCATTTGGTTTAACAAAGCCTACATACTAAATGAAACTTAACATAAATGCTTATGACCCATTACGACCCGTTTAGGTAGCTTACGCTACTTTAACGCGTCGTTCGCGTGAAACGCGTTCGGAACGTCTAACTAGTCCTATGACAAGTGTTATATGCCTAAACATGTTACATAATCAGTTATGCAACAAAAGTTTAGGTTACATATGCTTAATTACCAGTTATACATGAAAAGGGTATTCTGGTAATTTACCTAAGCATATAAACTACCTATCATACAACTACTTAACGAAGCGACCATAAGGTATAACCTCGGAAGGTTATTCCCTACCTACTATGGTCACCTAATGTATTTGGTCGGATCCTAATGATCGACCAAATGGGTCGGGTTCGAAGGTATAAGCGATTTATTAGATCGCTTACCCTACGACCCTAGACAACGTGGTAATCAGTAGGCATAGTCCCAAGGGACTATAACCATCGTGATTACAATCACGTTGCGAAGTTCAAACGAACTTCGCATTGACCATAACTGGTCAACGCAGAAAGTCAAACAAAGTTTGACTTTCAGACTCGAAAAGACTCGAAAAGCAATAAAAGAACGAAAGAATACTTACGAAGGGTCCCCGAATGCTAATCTAGATCCAAATAACTCAGGTATGAAACAATGGTTCCAACTTAGAGTCTTTTAGATCAGATTCTAGTGAATTAGAAGCTAATGGGGGTGGGGTATTTATAGTTTTCGGGTAACCGTTAAGATTGTTTCATGGAAACCGTGCTCAAATCTCATGCGTACACTTGTTGGAAAGTTAAGGTGACTAAAATTGGCCCATAATCAGTTGAAAGGTCAAGTATGAGTATGTGGTTGAGGATTAAACAGCTGGAATTTGCTGATTAAGCATTCTTATCTGATCAGGGAGGCTGATGCGGCCCGCTTCAGAATCAGACAAACCTCAGGTGGGCCGCCTGGGGCTTCTGATCAGAAAATAAGTTTCAAAAGTGACAGTTTCAGCCCATGCACGTGTTTAAGGCCATTCCCGACACTTCTAAGGCCCGTAAAGACAACTTTAAGGCCCTAAAATGATGCCTAAACATTGTGGACATGAAACATGCTCAAAAATATGTCGGATGTCAGTTCGTTTGGTCGTACGAACGCGATGTTCGCTCAATTACGACGGAATGCGCACAAGCGCGAAAAACGATCCAAATGACGCAACGAATGGATTTTTCTTATTCCGAACACTAAAATAAAATATTTTAGTGCTTAAATAAATTTTTGGATGTCCGGATGTATTCAGAACGTAAGTTATGCGCGAAAATGCAAACTTGTGCACTTTTTGACACTTTTAGTCCCTGAATGACCCAAAAGTTTATTTTAGCATACCGAACCACTTAAAGCCTATTTCTAAGCTATGTAAAGGATATTTGTGGTATATTTAACTTATGGTCATGTTCCGGAATGTCTGTTACAGTTCAAATTGGCATACTTTCGCAGTTTGTCAAGTTTAGTCCTTGTAAGCGATTTAACTTGTTTTTGCCATACCAAAGCCTTCAAAACTTATTTCTAAGTTATGTAAAGGTTATTTAGGGTATGTTAAGCCTATGTCACTATTCCGGAGTGTTTGTTGCATTAAACTGGTTATATTTACGCATCAGTGCGCATATAACCTTCCAGAAAGCGATTTAGAGCTTGAAATCGAACAAGAGTTGATATGTGCAAAAGATACACATATTTATACAGATGCTAAGTATGAAATACAATATTTCATTGACTTGGCAGTTGTTTGATGGTCGCAGTGACCCAGGTGTTACAGTCTCCCCTACTTTAGGAAATTTCGTCCCGAAATTTATTCGTAGGAGTCTATCTGTGACTTTGTGTCAAGTAACCACCAGATATACCAGGCATACTCCTGTCATTTCCTTAACGGACAATCCTCAGAAATGAAAATGAACAGACGGAGTCATTTTCCTCAACGAGTATTCTTCAGAAGCGGAAATGAAGGAATAAACAAACGGGGATTCATTTCCTCAACGGACAATCTTCAGAAACGTAAATGAACAAACGGAGTCATTTTCAACGGTTGCTTCATCAGAAATGGAAATGAAAAGGAGAAACAAACGGATATTCATTTCCTCAACGGACACATCTTCAGAAATGAAAATGAACAAACGGAGTCATTTTCAACGGGTGCTTCCTCAGAAATGGAAATGAAAATGATAGACAAACGGATATCCATTTCCTCAACGGACAATCTTCAGAAACGAAAATGAACAAACGGAGTCATTTTCATCGGGTGCTTCCTCAGAAATGGAAATGAAAATGATAGACAAACGGATATCCATTTCCTCAACGGACAATCTTCAGAAACGAAAATGAACAAACGGAGTCATTTTCAACGGGTGCTTCCTCAAAAATGGAAATGAATAGGGTTAACTTCTAGGCACATGACAAAGCTCGCTGTGGTTTCTGTGCACTAAATTCCATAATTATGTATGAATCCATAATTACGTAATTCCTTGCACAGTCCGCACAGTTTGTCTCGTAATTTTCATAAGCACATAATCACATAGTTGTTTGACTTGGTTATTAATTTGTTATTATTTTGATATTGATTGAGAACGGATATGGAAAGCAGTCGACGGGCTACAATGTCCTCTGGGATCTATCTGAAAAGATTGGAAGATCTCCCAAAAAAATTTCAATTTTGTTTTCAAAGAAACGTAATATTCGAATTTTGGAGCACAACAAATTTTAGGATTTACGGAAATACCCTTAGGTACCCTATTAAGGATTTATAGTGGTACTTTGGGTATTCGTCTAGTGTTGTTACTTGCGCCTTGTACTTTGTTTCCTTAGAAGAAACGGGTACCTAGGAATTTCGTGGAAAATGCAAGAGATCATAAGATGGAAAAATTTTGGGGGTAGTTTGCTTTTCAAGGAATACGATTCCTTGCTTGTCGGTATTGTAGGGGATATGTTCCTTATACATACAACCACATAAATACATTGCAATGTAAATAAAAGATTTATTTATAAACAATGATAACAACTGTTTCATGGACCTTGACAACAAAAGAAAATAATACATAAGACATGATTATTTCTAAAGGGTGTTGTCTTCTAGTCAGTCAGATGCTCATCCCTACGCTGGATTAGCATTAGCAAGCTTTGGGCAATTTCTTTGGAAATGACCCATCTCGCCACAGTTGAAGCAAGAACCTGGTAGAAAACGACCTTGAGCGGTATTGTTTCCAGCTTGGTTTGGTGCAGTTGCAGCTGGGCAGACTCTTGATGTATGGCCTATAAGTCCGCAAGTTTGGCATTTGCGGCACTTTACATTGGCATGATGATGGAGGCTACATTGGTTGCACAAGGGTGCAGTTCCATTGTATGGCTTTCTAGCAGGGGGTTGAGCTGGTTGGTTGGGGATGGCTTGATCATTGTGAGTAACCATGGCGAGGTTCTGAGAAGCCTTTCGCTTCTTTGACCTTTTAGGGGATCCAGTCTGTTCATCCATGGTCTTTGATTCCTAGATTGGGTTCAATTCCTCGACCGGTTTCTTGTCACCTTTTCGGAAAAGTTTACCTTTCCTGATCTTTGATTCAGTCAAGGTTGCAGATAGCTCAATGGCCTGTCTAACTGTAGTAGGGTTGCTTCCAGTCACAATGTCTTGTATTGAGTCAGGGAGGCCATCAATGTACTTTTCGATTGCCTTATCCAAAGGCGTGACCATGTTTGGGCATAACAGACTTAACTCCTCATAACGGTCCGTGTAGGCTCGATGTTCACCGCTGTCTTGCTCAAGATTGTCGAATTCCCTTTCCAAGGCCCTGATCTCATGACGAGGATAGAATTCCTTCATCATAAGGGCCCTAAGTTCAGCCCATGTCTGTGCTAGAGCAACTTCTGCACCACGATCTCTCATAACCCCGTTCCACCACGTAAGGGCCCTCTTCTGAAACACACTCGAAGCTAACTCGACCCTGCGATTGTCAGGACACTGCACGTGGCGGAAAGTATTCTCAATGCTCTTGAACCATTGAAGAAGCCCAATCGCTCCCTCAGAACCACTAAACTTGAGTGGTTTTGCCGAGTTAAAACTCTTGAAATTGCATGGACCATTGTTGTTGTTGTTGGCGGCTTGGTTCCATTGAGCAAAGAGGTTTGGGAATTGAGCAGCCATTTGTTGTGCAATGATTTCTGCCAGTTCGGCTGTCACTATCTGGCTTTCGCGTCGAGGAGGCATTATAAAAGAGGAAACATGAAAGGAAACGAGTGAGAGAATTAGACGAAAAGAATGAGATGAAACAAATCTGATGAAAGCAAGGATAGTGGTCATTTGTTTGTTACTACAAAGCAACAAACGACCCCGGTGATTAATCAAAGTAAATATGTCAAAAATAATGTATCGCGAAGACATGCTCGCCTATAAGTGAACACTCATCCCAAGAATTCCCAGGTAAGCACAACTGGTCTCGCGTCTGATGAGATGTATACGAAGTGCTTGCCTAGACAGAAAACCCAGAATACATGCATTCACCCTTCCAGTTTGCACGTGTTCACATTATTTAAAACCCAGGTGAAAATAGGTACGTCAGCATAAAAATGCCTGTGAGATACATAGGTTTTGTGAAAACAAATTTCATGACTTATGTTTGAGAAAATGTTTAGTCATGAACCTTGTAATTTGCTTTGTCTTGTAAATCATTTGAAAAACGATAAGATCAGATGATATGTATAAATAACTGTTAGGTTAAATGAATAACCATGTAAAAATGTGTTTGTATAAGATAAGTTGTTTGTAATCAATGTCTTGTGAAAAGTATGATATTTGTATAAAATGTTATATGTCTCAAACTGAAATGATTCAAATAACGCTACGATATGTAATACCATACAAACACTTATATATAGGAAGTACCAGCGGCGTATCCACCATGCTTGTATCATATTACACACGCATCGTTACTTAATCACTTAATCAAACCAAACCACCAAAGTAATGTTTAACAATTGTAGAAATGTTTATGTATTGTCAAATGTCTATTGTCAAATGTAAATCCTGTCAACAGATACAAATGGTTCACACGGTTCACTAGTTACAAACGGTTCATATAATTAAACGGTTACGACGATTGACATAGTCAAAAGGTTACAACGGTTCAAAATATAGTATAATGTGTTCACATGCTGAATGAGCATATGCAACAGAAATGCAATGTAACACAATGTACTAAGCATGCACACAATGGACATACATAGCATAAGTGTAATGTAAAACAATGTACTAAGTATGAACTAAATGGACATACACAGCATAAAATGTAATGTAAAACGATGTACTAAGTACGCACACAATGGGCATACATAGCATGAAATGTAATGTAAAACGATGTACTAAGTACGCACACAATGGGCATACAAAGCATGAACACAATGAAATCATGTACTATAATGTACTAACGAACATAGCAGGTATATGATGTGAAAGCATGGAAAGCATGAAAGTAACAAGTAGGCACATGTGTTCCACCCCAAAACGTTTGGAAAACAGTAAAAGAGGGGTCTATGTACTCACTTGAGATTGCTCAGAAGTCCTAAGATAACCACCAAGCAATGCTAGAGATCACGGAATATCAAACGGCACCTAATATAGGTAACTACATTAATAAACCGGACCTAAATCGGAAGATCGGATAGAATGAGGGCTCGTAAACCAAACGAGTGTAGAGACTCATGTCATTTGGTTTAACAAAGCCTACATACTAAATGAAACTTAACATAAATGCTTATGACCCATTACGACCCGTTTAGGTAGCTTACGCTACTTTAACGCGTCGTTCGCGTGAAACGCGTTCGGAACGTCTAACTAGTCCTATGACAAGTGTTATATGCCTAAACATGTTACATAATCAATTATGTGACAAAAGTTTAGGTTACATATGCTTAATTACCAATTATACATGAAAAGGGTATTCTGGTAATTTGCCTAAGGCATATAAACTATCTATCATACAACTACTTAACGAAGCGACCATAAGGTATAACCTCGGAAGGTTATTCCCTACCTACTATGGTCACCTAATGTATTTGGTCGGATCCTAATGATCGACCAAATGGGTCGGGTTCGAAGGTATAAGCGATTTATTAGATCGCTTACCCTACGACCCTAGACAACGTGGTAATCAGTAGGCATAGTCCCAAGGGACTATAACCATCGTGATTACAATCACGTTGCGAAGTTCAAACGAACTTCGCATTGACCATAACTGGTCAACGTAGAAAGTCAAACAAAGTTTGACTTTCAGACTCGAAAAGACTCGAAAAGCAATAAAAGAACGAAAGAATACTTACGAAGGGTCCCCGAATGCTAATCTAGATCCAAATAACTCAGGTATGAAACAATGGTTCCAACTTAGAGTCTTTTAGATCAGATTCTAGTGAATTAGAAGCTAATGGGGGTGGGGTATTTATAGTTTTCGGGTAACCGTTAAGATTGTTTCATGGAAACCGTGCTCAAATCTCATGCGTACACTTGTTGGAAAGTTAAGGTGACTAAAATTGGCCCATAATCAGTTGAAAGGTCAAGTATGAGTATGTGGTTGAGGATTAAACAGCTGGAATTTGCTGATTAAGCGTTCTTATCTGATCAGGGAGGCTGATGCGGCCCGCTTCAGAATCAGACAAACCTCAGGCGGGCCGCCTGGGGCTTCTGATCAGAAAATAAGTTTCAAAAGTGACAGTTTCAGCCCCTGCACGTGTTTAAGGCCATTCCCGACACTTCTAAGGCCCGCAAAGCCAACTTTAAGGCCCTAAAATGATGCCTAAACATTGTGGACATGAAACATGCTCAAAAATATGTCGGATGTCAGTTCGTTTGGTCGTACGAACGCGATGTTCGCTCAATTACGACGGAATGCGCACAAGCGCGAAAAACGATCCAAATGACGCATCGAATGGATTTTTCTTATGCCGAACACTAAAATAAAATATTTTAGTGCTTACATAAATTTTTGGATGTCCGGATGTATTCAGAACGTAAGTTATGCGCGAAAATGCAAACTTGTGCACTTTTTGACACTTTTAGTCCCTGAATGACCCAAAAGTTTATTTTAGCATACCGAACCCCTTAAAGCCTATTTCTAAGCTATGTAAAGGATATTTTTGGTATATTTAACTTATGGTCATGTTCTGGAATGTCTGTTACAGTTCAAATTGGCATACTTTCGCAGTTTGTCAAGTTTAGTCCTTGTAAGCGATTTAACTTGTTTTTGCCATACCAAAGCCTTCAAAACTTATTTCTAAGTTATGTAAAGGTTATTTAGGGTATGTTAAGCCTATGTCACTATTCCGGAGTGTTTGTTGCATTAAACTGGTTATATTTACGCATCAGTGCGCGTATAACCTTCCAGAAAGCGATTTAGAGCTTGAAATCGAACAAGAGTTGATATGTGCAAAAGATACACATATTTATACAGATGCCAAGTATGAAATACAATATTTCATTGACTTGGCAGTTGTTTGATGGTCGCAGTGACCCAGGTGTTACATTTTAGCAGTACGTAAGATAGATATCCAGTACTTGATAAGAACCAGTCAAGGAGAAGTCTTGACGTGGTAACGGGAATCGACCAGTTGTCAAGCAATCGGGCGGAAGTTGGTATCCGCACCCTGATAGCGAATGAAGGAATGATCATCGCTCATGGAGAAAGATACGCCTCTACAGATTACTAATTTCTTGAAGGCACAAAAATTGTTGCGCAAAGGATGTGTTCCTTTCTTGGCTCATGGCGTGGACAAGGGAGCCGAAGAACCAGAACTCAAAGATATTCCCGTGACAGGGAAATATCCCGAAGTCTTTCCCAAAGACTTGCCAAAAACTACCTCCTCAACGACAAGTTGAATTTCGCATCAGATTGATTCCAGGCGTCGCGCCTGTAGTCAATAAACCTTAACGACTTACCCCTTCGGAGATGCAAGGATTGACAGTGAAGCTTCAGAAGTTGATAGAGAAGGAAGATAACAGACCTAAATTCCCTTTTGGGTAATTCTAATTCTGCTCGTCGATAAGAAGGACGACACCTTTCGAACTGACATCAAACTACCAGGAGCCGAACGACCTAACCAACCAGAGTTGATAACTCTTGCTAAGAATTAACGAATTATTTAATTTACTATGAGGATTCAACTTCTATTTCACGACCGACCGATGATCGAGTGTCATTAGTTGTGACTCCAGGAAGAAAGCATGCCGGGAAAATGGCGGGACCATAATTTGTTTCAGAGATACACAAGAATGGTGTTTCCTACACGATGCACAGAACGATTCTACACCGAATACGAGACTCTGAGAATCTAGGAAACCTGTACTTAGGGCCATCAGGAACCAGGTCCAAACTCACAAAGGTTGTTACTTAGGAACCACATCCGTTAACTCGAGCTGACACCATTAACCTGACATATATGCCAGTTCGGTTGACCAAACAGAGAGTAGTTGAATTTCTTTTACTTCTAGCGAGTAGATGTTTACATCTCTACTCCCCTTTAATGGTAGTTGCATCACAATAATTTTCTCGCTGAGAGCGAACACACATTTGCTTCGATATCTGGTCATTTCTCCGTTTTAGCAAACACTCATTGTTTTAAAACTCACATGTTACGCATGCACCACCTGCTACGCATGCGGTTTCGATTCAAACGCTTCATTGAAGTTCAAATATTATGTTGCTAAATCTAAATTACTGGTTTGTGATTCGAATGACCTACATTATTGTAATTGTTGGCTCTTTTGCTATCAAGTCAACACACTCCCTTGAAACTTCTTTTGTTTCAAATTACATTCATGGTTTATTTTTGTTACCATGCCGAGATTTCCTTTGATCGATACACACGTTTATTGTCGGGCTACACTAAAACTAAGTTCAATTGCTGGAACCTATCCATTTCACATATTCAATTTAAGACGCCGTATGATGTGTTGAGAGCATCATATTCAAACATTTTGCAAGGGTTCTTTTTTTTCGAGTCGTAGGTCTATGACCCCACTAAATCATTTGTTGATTTCGATACCTTACGATGATGCTTTCACGGGATTGAAGCTTGCGCTAATTTGGTTACTTACTTCTTACACGGATTTAATTGAATATTTGATAACTTGCCCTAAATCCTTCTGGTTTATCGCGATTAAAATCAGCCTCCACACAGTTGTGTGTTAAGGCAAAGGTACATAGACTCATTTCATATCACAATGTACCTCCTAACGATTCTTTCATGGTCGATCAAATGCCTTGCGATACATAGTTACTTTTCATCTTCGATCGGAAACAGTGATCTTTGACATTCCGTATTCAACTGGAAACTTTACGACATTACGTAAATCAAAACTTCAGATTGTCTCAGTACACTTTCATTTTACTTCAGGCACGGTGAACTGTTCAGTCACCACTATTATTGGATCTCGTCATTTCGACACCTTGTGGTGTCATTAGCTTGTGCTAATCATGGTCAACTGTTTCACACAAAACTACATATACTTTTGTCAACTTGTCATATAAACATTTCTGATGCAACTACGAATTAAAACATCGATACACCGGATTCGCTTGTACCTCACTCGGTGTATTTTCGCAATTCGAGAATCTCAACACATAAATCCTTATCATTTATTTATTCAAAAATTGACAGATCATTTTCATAATACTATCGCATCCAAATCATTGATTTTGAGTTCATATAGCAGAGGCTATGGTTCGTGAAAACTCGTTTGCCTATCGTGACCTATTGTTTGAGAATCCTATTGGACAAAACTCCTCTTTTGTGGAACCCCTGTTAACTGGATTGCACTAGACTATACGTCGATACGTCTTGTACCCTCGACACCAAATGCTAAAAGCACATACCTTTTAACCATTGGATTCGTGATGTTATATATATATTCTTGGACTCACTTAATGTGAATAAGGTTAGATTCGGTTTGGTGATTATCTACCTCGGTACTATTCATATACATACATGCATAACGAAACCCTAAGGAATTAAGGTAGTACAAATTTCGAGGACAAAATTTTCTTAACGGGGGAGAATGTGACAACCCTCAAAATTACAGGTACTGTACAAATTAATTAATTTCGATTATGTGCTTAATGACTGTGCTTGATTACAACTGACACCTTAAACTGCTTACCGATTTATGTTACATACATACATGTGCATCACTTTACATACAGTCGCTCCATTTATTTCATACAGACTCTTAGTGACAAACCTGATGCACAAAGCACAGTTAGCACAGTGAGCGGATAACTCAGACACGTGCTGACAATGCCAGCACATAGACAGACACTATATTGAGGCCAGTATGAGCCATGGACAAAGTACTACACTAGTATGGGTGTAAGGAAGTGAGGACCATGAGACTGTGTCACTAGGCGATAGTTTGAGTGCCGGAAAGTGCCTAAAACTCATTTTTAGTGTAGAATTCTGCATTTTTACCAACGATTCAGCTTTTAACATACTCGTATTATACAGAGAATTGACTAAATGGTCCTGAACGCCTTCCTAAGTGTTGGAATTAGTTTCGTTACAAAAAGATGCATAAAAGACACTATATAGTACAATTTAACACTTTGACGGAACAGTACGTAACCGAATAACCGGACATTACCCGGGACACCAAAATTTTGTCAGAAACATTATTTTATTATTCTTAAATAATTATGGTCATAAAAATCCCCACACACTATAGAAACATGACATACACTCACTATTCTAGAAATTACCCTTAACCTCCTAATTAATTACCTACTAATTAACAAATTTTACAATTTACCCCCCCCCCAACCGAATTTTCAGCCATAGGGACCCACCATATCTTCACAATCATGACTTATGATTTGTTGAAGGTTTCTAAGGTGATATGTTGCTTAACAATCTAACCAAAATATGCAAGAGATCCTTATAAGTGTGGAGTTCCAAGATTTCTCATCATTACTTCAAAAACCACACTCCAACCTCACTCTCTCTCTCATTTTCGGCTCCCCTATAGCAGCCACCATCACCACCATTTTGACATCACCATATTCCTCTTATTCAAGTTCCATTCAAAGCTTTGAAGGATCCATGAAGGTTGCATCTTGAAGAGCATTCAAGGGAGCTTGTTCTAGTCTTTTCATCATCTTTTCTCAACATTTTTCTCACTAGATTCATCCCTAGCTTTAAGCTAGTAGTAAGTCCTTGCTAAACCCTTGATCAACTTGTTTTGTAGTTAAAAGTGTTGGTTCAGTTCTGTTTTGAACATAAAGGAAAACATGAAAACATACCTTTGGTTGCATCAGCACAGGTTAGCAAAGAATCCATTAAGGGTTGACATGATTGTCATCTTGGTCTGGTTCCTCCTTAGGGTGCTGACTGATGATGGTGGCTAAGAAAAACCGATAAGGGAATCGGTATGGAGATGGAGGTCGAAAATAATGATGTTATGTGTTATTAGGGTTGTCTAATGTGTAACTGTCTAACCCTTTAACCTCCACATAACTCTCCTTATATAAGCACCCAGGAGGAAACCCTAATTAGTTAATAAGGGTAATATGGTCCATCAACAATTACCAACTAATTATTTAATAGGATTGTTATATATTTTGATCTATATAATGTAAATGATTATAATGGCTACAGATTAAATATTAATACGTAATATATTTAATCTTACATTCTCCCACTTAGCCGAGTAATCATTTACTATGAGTATTAGGTAAGCCTGATCAGGAGTTAACACTCATTTTAGCCTTAAACAAGTACTATAGCAGAGAAATACAGCCGTTGAATCATTATGCGACTCAGGACCCCCATTAATCATACTATAGCCTTAATTTAAAACCTAATCGTCATGATCAAAATACGCGTAAGCCCTTTGTTTGATTTGTAACTTTATTTGTCTTATATGCCATTATGTCGACTTGACATATTCTTAGAGACGTACAAAATCAAACTGATGAGGAAAAATTAACTAATACTTAGTCATTCATAGTACGATATGCAGTTGCGCATGGCCATAAACTAATACCCGTCTATGAGCTCTCTTAATAAGACTTATGGGTAATAGCCCTTCAGTTATAGGATCCTTAAGCATATCATGAATGTATTCGATACAAACTTAGTTTCCTCAATTCGTTCATAAACGAATAATTAATTGCGTATCGAAATTTAATGCAGCACCTCTCGAACTGTTACTGTTCAAGGAGTCATGGTAGCTGACTTTATCACACTAAGTCTTCAAAACATCAATTATATGGAGTTAATAAACTTATGAGTCTACTGATATATTTCCAACAACATTTAGTGACTATATTATGTCGTTATAACTTAGGTTGTCATTATCAGTGCATTATGATTCCTCCATGAGATATGTTTTGTCTGCTGACATAAAGATATACCCGAAATTACATTTTATCATCTTTGAATATCTCAAAGTTAGAGTAATAAACCGGTTTTAATTCTCACTTCTTCTTCAAATAATAGCCTCTCGTTTCTTTTAAAGATATTATAATACTCCATTAGATGCTACACATTAATCTAGACATATCTAGTGTGTTGCAATGTGAGTAATATCTAAACGAGTATAGACTTGAACTTACATAAGGCTTCTAATTTAATGAAGCGTAAATAAATAATCTCACTTATCCTATTATCCTCTAAAGGAGAGCAGTATTGTTTGTTACATATGTAAGGACCCATTTAATGTTAAACTTATGGAACAGAACTAATATCCCATTGGGTCTATCTCAGTATGTTATGATATCAATCACGTAAGAGATATCTTTGAGATCTATTATATCAAAGTTTGTGTTAACAATGCTTTGACTTATGTAACATATACTTGTCAAAAGAATATCATCTATATAGACAAATTTATCTTAGTTGCTCCCACTCATCTTGAGGTAGGTACATTAATCCACTTGGTTGTTGATGAAAATAATTACGTTAGCTCTTCATCACATTATGATGTTTGCATTAACCCATACATGGATTTTATTGGCTTACAAATAAAGTGTTCTTTAACCTTCAGTTTGAAAACTTTAGGTTGTTATCTAATGAACATATAAATGTGTCAGCCATTTGTTATGGAAAATTGTTTATAATGTTCATCTAATGTAGCTTTAAACTATTATAAGCTACTAGAACAGTGATGATCCTTAAAGAAATCTTTTGTAAGATAGGTAAGAAAGACTCTTTGATAATTCATCTCTTTCTGAGTGTAACCTTTGACAATCAATCATGCTCCTTTGTGTCTTAACGTTTATATTAGGATTTGGTTTTCTTATGAACACTCTTACGTAATTCAATCAAATCCCAAACGTTATACGAACACATAAAATCAGTTTTACTAGAAAACTGTTTTATTCCTTTAAGAATATTGATTGACACTAATGGCTTAATTTGAAGAGATAGGATCAGTAAACATTTCCAAAATCCATTTCAACTTCAGTTAGGGAGGTTATGTAATCATCAAAGTTAGTAGGCTTTTAAACCTGGATGACCTCCTGAGTTGATTATTGGGTTTATTAGAAGTTTCAGTTTTATGGATTAGCTCTTGATTAGGTTGCTATCATTTTCATGATTCTAAGTTTATAAGAGTTGGTGCAGTATGGTGTACAAGAGGTGTAATCGGAGTTAAATTTGGAGTGAAATTTAATGACACTCTTCCCCCCGCCTCTTGTATTCCTTGCAAGTCATAATAAGGACTTTGACTGCTCCCACTAACCTTAGAAATCTTTAGGAACTCAGCATGCTTAGGGTCAATACTTAACGACTAACAAATTCTAATAGAGAAACAAGTTAATGACGTCAGTCGTTGTAGTTTCTCTTGTTGAGGATTATGTTAGTTTAGGTAAGAAATCTAAGTGTGCCCACAATTAATCAGCAATGAAACTTTTGTAAGAGTAGCATTAGATTTAAGGAGATAAGTTATGATAGGACAGTGTCATAATGGAGCAGTGTCTTGTACAAGAGGTGTAAATTGAAGTAATATAAAGTTTTCACTCCCCCACCTCTTGCAACTATTGCAAGTTATTATTAAGACATTTAATGCTCCCACTGAACTTGGATATCTCTAGAATGCTACAAGAAAAGTTGCAATGAGGTACGTGACGTGGGAACTTATCATATATACGTTAGACTTTATTTGACTTCCTTAACGTCCAAATGTCATAAGAAACTTAAGGACATATTTAATAGAAATCTTAATAAGTAAACATATGAATAGATTTCTTCTAAGAACGTGTGCCATATGCGACAAAAGTTAGCTACAAGTTGATAGTCTTTTAAATGATAAATGAATTATGTCTGAATATTCCATTTTGAATAAGTTCTATGACCCCACTAAATCATTTGTTGATTTCGATACCTTACGATGATGCTTTCACGGGATTGAAGCTTGCGCTAATTTGGTTACTTACTTCTTACACGGATTTAATTGAATATTTGATAACTTGCCCTAAATCCTTCTGGTTTATCGCGATTAAAATCAGCCTCCACACAGTTGTGTGTTAAGGCAAAGGTACATAGACTCATTTCATATCACAATGTACCTCCTAACGATTCTTTCATGGTCGATCAAATGCCTTGCGATACATAGTTACTTTTCATCTTCGATCGGAAACAGTGATCTTTGACATTCCGTATTCAACTGGAAACTTTACGACATTACGTAAATCAAAACTTCAGATTGTCTCAGTACACTTTCATTTTACTTCAGGCACGGTGAACTGTTCAGTCACCACTATTATTGGATCTCGTCATTTCGACACCTTGTGGTGTCATTAGCTTGTGCTAATCATGGTCAACTGTTTCACACAAAACTACATATACTTTTGTCAACTTGTCATATAAACATTTCTGATGCAACTACGAATTAAAACATCGATACACCGGATTCGCTTGTACCTCACTCGGTGTATTTTCGCAATTCGAGAATCTCAACACACAAATCCTTATCATTTATTTATTCAAAAATTGACAGATCATTTTCATAATACTATCGCATCCAAATCATTGATTTTGAGTTCATATAGCAGAGGCTATGGTTCGTGAAAACTCGTTTGCCTATCGTGACCTATTGTTTGAGAATCCTATTGGACAAAACTCCTCTTTTGTGGAACCCCTGTTAACTGGATTGCACTAGACTATACGTCGATACGTCTTGTACCCTCGACACCAAATGCTAAAAGCACATACCTTTTAACCATTGGATTCGTGATGTTATATATATATTCTTGGACTCACTTAATGTGAATAAGGTTAGATTCGGTTTGGTGATTATCTACCTCGGTACTATTCATATACATACATGCATAACGAAACCCTAAGGAATTAAGGTAGTACAAATTTCGAGGACAAAATTTTCTTAACGGGGGAGAATGTGACAACCCTCAAAATTACAGGTACTGTACAAATTAATTAATTTCGATTATGTGCTTAATGACTGTGCTTGATTACAACTGACACCTTAAACTGCTTACCGATTTATGTTACATACATACATGTGCATCACTTTACATACAGTCGCTCCATTTATTTCATACAGACTCTTAGTGACAAACCTGATGCACAAAGCACAGTTAGCACAGTGAGCGGATAACTCAGACACGTGCTGACAATGCCAGCACATAGACAGACACTATATTGAGGCCAGTATGAGCCATGGACAAAGTACTACACTAGTATGGGTGTAAGGAAGTGAGGACCATGAGACTGTGTCACTAGGCGATAGTTTGAGTGCCGGAAAGTGCCTAAAACTCATTTTTAGTGTAGAATTCTGCATTTTTACCAACGATTCAGCTTTTAACATACTCGTATTATACAGAGAATTGACTAAATGGTCCTGAACGCCTTCCTAAGTGTTGGAATTAGTTTCGTTACAAAAAGATGCATAAAAGACACTATATAGTACAATTTAACACTTTGACGGAACAGTACGTAACCGAATAACCGGACATTACCCGGGACACCAAAATTTTGTCAGAAACATTATTTTATTATTCTTAAATAATTATGGTCATAAAAATCCCCACACACTATAGAAACATGACATACACTCACTATTCTAGAAATTACCCTTAACCTCCTAATTAATTACCTACTAATTAACAAATTTTACAATTTACCCCCCCCCCCCCCAACCGAATTTTCAGCCATAGGGACCCACCATATCTTCACAATCATGACTTATGATTTGTTGAAGGTTTCTAAGGTGATATGTTGCTTAACAATCTAACCAAAATATGCAAGAGATCCTTATAAGTGTGGAGTTCCAAGATTTCTCATCATTACTTCAAAAACCACACTCCAACCTCACTCTCTCTCTCATTTTCGGCTCCCCTATAGCAGCCACCATCACCACCATTTTGACATCACCATATTCCTCTTATTCAAGTTCCATTCAAAGCTTTGAAGGATCCATGAAGGTTGCATCTTGAAGAGCATTCAAGGGAGCTTGTTCTAGTCTTTTCATCATCTTTTCTCAACATTTTTCTCACTAGATTCATCCCTAGCTTTAAGCTAGTAGTAAGTCCTTGCTAAACCCTTGATCAACTTGTTTTGTAGTTAAAAGTGTTGGTTCAGTTCTGTTTTGAACATAAAGGAAAACATGAAAACATACCTTTGGTTGCATCAGCACAGGTTAGCAAAGAATCCATTAAGGGTTGACATGATTGTCATCTTGGTCTGGTTCCTCCTTAGGGTGCTGACTGATGATGGTGGCTAAGAAAAACCGATAAGGGAATCGGTATGGAGATGGAGGTCGAAAATAATGATGTTATGTGTTATTAGGGTTGTCTAATGTGTAACTGTCTAACCCTTTAACCTCCACATAACTCTCCTTATATAAGCACCCAGGAGGAAACCCTAATTAGTTAATAAGGGTAATATGGTCCATCAACAATTACCAACTAATTATTTAATAGGATTGTTATATATTTTGATCTATATAATGTAAATGATTATAATGGCTACAGATTAAATATTAATACGTAATATATTTAATCTTACATTCTCCCACTTAGCCGAGTAATCATTTACTATGAGTATTAGGTAAGCCTGATCAGGAGTTAACACTCATTTTAGCCTTAAACAAGTACTATAGCAGAGAAATACAGCCGTTGAATCATTATGCGACTCAGGACCCCCATTAATCATACTATAGCCTTAATTTAAAACCTAATCGTCATGATCAAAATACGCGTAAGCCCTTTGTTTGATTTGTAACTTTATTTGTCTTATATGCCATTATGTCGACTTGACATATTCTTAGAGACGTACAAAATCAAACTGATGAGGAAAAATTAACTAATACTTAGTCATTCATAGTACGATATGCAGTTGCGCATGGCCATAAACTAATACCCGTCTATGAGCTCTCTTAATAAGACTTATGGGTAATAGCCCTTCAGTTATAGGATCCTTAAGCATATCATGAATGTATTCGATACAAACTTAGTTTCCTCAATTCGTTCATAAACGAATAATTAATTGCGTATCGAAATTTAATGCAGCACCTCTCGAACTGTTACTGTTCAAGGAGTCATGGTAGCTGACTTTATCACACTAAGTCTTCAAAACATCAATTATATGGAGTTAATAAACTTATGAGTCTACTGATATATTTCCAACAACATTTAGTGACTATATTATGTCGTTATAACTTAGGTTGTCATTATCAGTGCATTATGATTCCTCCATGAGATATGTTTTGTCTGCTGACATAAAGATATACCCGAAATTACATTTTATCATCTTTGAATATCTCAAAGTTAGAGTAATAAACCGGTTTTAATTCTCACTTCTTCTTCAAATAATAGCCTCTCGTTTCTTTTAAAGATATTATAATACTCCATTAGATGCTACACATTAATCTAGACATATCTAGTGTGTTGCAATGTGAGTAATATCTAAACGAGTATAGACTTGAACTTACATAAGGCTTCTAATTTAATGAAGCGTAAATAAATAATCTCACTTATCCTATTATCCTCTAAAGGAGAGCAGTATTGTTTGTTACATATGTAAGGACCCATTTAATGTTAAACTTATGGAACAGAACTAATATCCCATTGGGTCTATCTCAGTATGTTATGATATCAATCACGTAAGAGATATCTTTGAGATCTATTATATCAAAGTTTGTGTTAACAATGCTTTGACTTATGTAACATATACTTGTCAAAAGAATATCATCTATATAGACAAATTTATCTTAGTTGCTCCCACTCATCTTGAGGTAGGTACATTAATCCACTTGGTTGTTGATGAAAATAATTACGTTAGCTCTTCATCACATTATGATGTTTGCATTAACCCATACATGGATTTTATTGGCTTACAAATAAAGTGTTCTTTAACCTTCAGTTTGAAAACTTTAGGTTGTTATCTAATGAACATATAAATGTGTCAGCCATTTGTTATGGAAAATTGTTTATAATGTTCATCTAATGTAGCTTTAAACTATTATAAGCTACTAGAACAGTGATGATCCTTAAAGAAATCTTTTGTAAGATAGGTAAGAAAGACTCTTTGATAATTCATCTCTTTCTGAGTGTAACCTTTGACAATCAATCATGCTCCTTTGTGTCTTAACGTTTATATTAGGATTTGGTTTTCTTATGAACACTCTTACGTAATTCAATCAAATCCCAAACGTTATACGAACACATAAAATCAGTTTTACTAGAAAACTGTTTTATTCCATTAAGAATATTGATTGACACTAATGGCTTAATTTGAAGAGATAGGATCAGTAAACATTTCCAAAATCCATTTCAACTTCAGTTAGGGAGGTTATGTAATCATCAAAGTTAGTAGGCTTTTAAACCTGGATGACCTCCTGAGTTGATTATTGGGTTTATTAGAAGTTTCAGTTTTATGGATTAGCTCTTGATTAGGTTGCTATCATTTTCATGATTCTAAGTTTATAAGAGTTGGTGCAGTATGGTGTACAAGAGGTGTAATCGGAGTTAAATTTGGAGTGAAATTTAATGACACTCTTCCCCCCGCCTCTTGTATTCCTTGCAAGTCATAATAAGGACTTTGACTGCTCCCACTAACCTTAGAAATCTTTAGGAACTCAGCATGCTTAGGGTCAATACTTAACGACTAACAAATTCTAATAGAGAAACAAGTTAATGACGTCAGTCGTTGTAGTTTCTCTTGTTGAGGATTATGTTAGTTTAGGTAAGAAATCTAAGTGTGCCCACAATTAATCAGCAATGAAACTTTTGTAAGAGTAGCATTAGATTTAAGGAGATAAGTTATGATAGGACAGTGTCATAATGGAGCAGTGTCTTGTACAAGAGGTGTAAATTGAAGTAATATAAAGTTTTCACTCCCCCACCTCTTGCAACTATTGCAAGTTATTATTAAGACATTTAATGCTCCCACTGAACTTGGATATCTCTAGAATGCTACAAGAAAAGTTGCAATGAGGTACGTGACGTGGGAACTTATCATATATACGTTAGACTTTATTTGACTTCCTTAACGTCCAAATGTCATAAGAAACTTAAGGACATATTTAATAGAAATCTTAATAAGTAAACATATGAATAGATTTCTTCTAAGAACGTGTGCCATATGCGACAAAAGTTAGCTACAAGTTGATAGTCTTTTAAATGATAAATGAATTATGTCTGAATATTCCATTTTGAATAAGTTCCACGAATGTCAATGAATGACTTATGATGGACCCATACTTATTCCTTAAAAAAAAAATATTTTAGGGCTTTAACGTCATGATTTGATATCACTTAGAATGAGATTAGATAAAAAATCATCCTCATTAACCATGTCATAATTTCTTATGAATTTCGGTTATAATGGATGAAATTTATAAGTCTCATTTTCCTTTTGTCAAATTCTCATTTTCATGATGACAAAAGTTGTGAAAAAGTAAGGTATCATCTAGTTTCATTTTAATAATGTTTCTATCCAGATATTTAGAACAAATAAGATGAGAGTTTAAGATAAGTGTGACTTTATGTTGACTATGCAAACCTCACAACCTTCATGACATAGCCTAAGTAATGATACTGTACTCTGATTAAGAATCAGAACATGTAATGTATCGAAAAGCTTTGTTAGAAGACTGCGTATTATGGTTCTTATAGCATTAACAATTAATTTTGTCACTAACTCTCATATTAGTTATTTGTCAAGTTCTGGGAAGGAAACGTATGGAACTAGATTCAACTAATCATGTGTTAATTGGAATATTGAAGTTACCAGACTTAAATATCATTAATAAGTGACTATCTAATTAATTTACCCAACTGTTCTTTAGAATAATGGATAGTCTCGTTGCTTATGTCTAGCCTAATGACATAGTTATGCAGTGAGATTTTCCTTTGAAGAACCTTAAAGTTGGAATTAGCACTTGTAATTTGTCTATGGACCTTAGAACAATCCTCTTTAAACGTTTTAAGTGGTTGTAAGGTGAATAACAACTTATTTTCCAGCTTTAAACATTTATTTCTTTGTACATATGTTGCTTATCAACACACTCGTTATACTTTGGTATTTTTTGAGTGTTGTAGTTGATTTGTAATGCATCAAATTGTACAAGTGTAAATCTTAGTATGTAATGTACTGGAAAAAATGTACTTATTTCCATGCGTAAGCCCTTAACTTTATGGGTCATGGTTTTGTACATTATAATGTATTCACATATACCACTTAACTTCATAGTTTAGAGTTTCAAATTAAGGCATGCATCTTAGGAGTTCTAGTGATTATTCCATAATTATAGATTAGTCTTAGGAAAGACTTAATCTGGAATAACTTTAGTGATAGCATTTACGTTAGAGAGTTCTTGATTATCATAATAGACATCATGGTCGATTTGTCCTATTCATCATGCTCTAATTTTCTTCTTTATAATCTTTATCAGAAGAGAGCAATAGGATTATCGTGTCTTAGGAAATAATCAAGGATTTAATTTAAGAGCTAATTCTAATAGAAACTTTAAATAAAGCAAACATTTTAGGTTTAAAAAATTAGAGTGGATGAGATATAGATTAATAGAAGAAAAATTACAGTGAGTAAAATTATGGGTACTAAGAATAAGGCAGACGAAATGATCATAAAAACATAATTAAGGATCATTAATCTAAGGATCATTATGTGAAGAGATTGTGATATGTCTATTACTAACATCAAAATAATAGACTTAGCTAAAAAATTCTACTTAAACGAAGACAAAACAGCTTTGGCCAGAAGTGTAATCATTTAAGCATATGTGCAAAGTGGTTGTAACAAATCAGCTTTGGCCAGAATTGAAACAATCACTTTAGTTATGCACTTGTTGAGTATGCCATCTATGAATGAATTAAATCAGCTTTGGCCAGAATTAAGACATTCATGCTTATGATGCATACACAACATAGCTTTCGTAATACTTGAATGATAAGTAGATGTATCAAGTCAGCTTTGGCCAGAAATGATATATCAGAAGCTCATTCAAGTTAAGCTATTTTGGTTTTGTAAAACATTATGTGATCCTTATTAATTAGCTAAGTAATTACAAAACCAATTATTTAATAGCAAACCACCTGTTAATATCAGAAGCTCATTCAAGTTAAAAAAATTTTTTAGGTCACATTAAACAGCTTAAATAATGAGATTTCGAATCTTGTGCGATCAGTAATGACTTGTGCGATCGGTAATGCACAAGTCTTATGCGATCAATAAGGCCCAAGTTTTGTGCGATCCATAAGGCCCAAGTAGACTTGTGCGATCCACAAGGCCCAAGTAGACTTGTGCGATCCACAAGGCCCAAGTAGACTTGTGCGATCCATAAGGCCCAAGTAAACTCGTGTGATTAATAAGGCCCAAAACTTATGGATCAGTAATGCCTTGTACGATTAGCAAGGTCTTGTGCGATCCACAAGTCTTGTGCGATTATGCAGTCTTAACTTGTACCATGTGCTTAATGAGCTGTACAAGTTTTGTGCGACTGTCTTGTGCGATTAGATCATCTCTTATGTAATCTGATCTTGTGCGATTTTCTTATGCGATCAGATTATCACTTATGTGATCCAAACTTGTGCGATTTGTACAATAATGATTTCGAATCCTCTGTTTAATAGCTGTTTTTCCTTTTGTGATAACATAACAAAAAATTCGAAAATTTGGGATTGTGATAGAGTTTCCTACTTTATCTTTGATCTATTTTTATCACTAATTTCGAAAAAATAATCTGTTTATATTTTTAACAGATTTCGAAAAAACTTAATGGACAAGATTAGATCAAAATTAGGGAAACATCTAACAATTCAAATCATATTCCAAAACATAAAGGAAAAATTCGAATTTTTCATAAGAACATAAGATGAACCCTAAAAAAATAAAACATGATTCTGGAACCCGAAACCTGAATTTTTTAAGGGTTTCTTAAACAGATTTCGGTCATAAACATAATCCAATTAATTTTAACCCATATTTCGGTTAAAACATAAAACATATAATTAATCCAGATTTCGAAAATAGTGATCTCGGTTCGGCTGTTCATAAGATTTTCAAAGAAAAAATTCCGTTTTCCAAGTTTCAATCCCAGAATTATGGATACGAAAAACAGAACCGACTAATCAACATATGCTCTGATACCACATGTTGGTTCAGTTCTGTTTTGAACATAAAGGAAAACATGAAAACATACCTTTGGTTGCATCAGCACAGGTTAGCAAAGAATCCATTAAGGGTTGACATGATTGTCATCTTGGTCTGGTTCCTCCTTAGGGTGCTGACTGATGATGGTGGCTAAGAAAAACCGATAAGGGAATCGGTATGGAGATGGAGGTCGAAAATAATGATGTTATGTGTTATTAGGGTTGTCTAATGTGTAACTGTCTAACCCTTTAACCTCCACATAACTCTCCTTATATAAGCACCCAGGAGGAAACCCTAATTAGTTAATAAGGGTAATATGGTCCATCAACAATTACCAACTAATTATTTAATAGGATTGTTATATATTTTGATCTATATAATGTAAATGATTATAATGGCTACAGATTAAATATTAATACGTAATATATTTAATCTTACAAAAAGTTGTAGCATGATGCCATTCACAAGAACATTGAAGGGATTAAACTATAAATCAACATGCTGATTGGTATTTTCAGCCAACTTAAACAGGCTGTAACTGGGTCTTTATAAATCGAAAAACGGATTTTCTAAAGCCTAAATTATGTATTTTTGAACAACCGATCAAATGGCGCTGGAATCGTAATTTTTCGAGGTCGTTTACTATTTTTAAGGAACTGTTTTTAGACAGCAGCTCAAGCTGCAATTTTTCTTCTGAAAAAGTATGTTGTATACGGAGTCATAACTTAAAAACCGAGTATAATTAGCTCATGAAATTTTTACTGTAGATGGTCACTGTTGTCTCCGTAATTCTCCCACTGGAATTTCGTCAATCGGACTTACGATTAATTTTTAGTGAATTATTCCATAGACTGCAGTCAGAAAATGACAAATCTGATTGCAGCCCGGCAAATGAATTTCTATAAAATATTGGTAACGAACCGGACCCCGATATTTTTACACAATAAGATATAGAACGTTTTTGACACTCTGTAAAAATTTGGGAATTTTTGGAGAAGGTTAACTATTTTATTAAAATGCTCGAAAATAGTCCAGTTTTGATTAATAAAGCTGAAATGACATAAGTGGTATATTGCATGTATGATTGTCGGGTTGGCTATGTGAGAACATTCTACGGGATATTTGTAAAAGAAAATGATATGCTATTAAGCATGGACACCTCTATTCACAAAGGAGACTATGGCGAAATTTTCCGAAAATCCTAACACTTAGTAAACATTTTTCTAAACAAGTGGTTACTAGCATGTTTTAGACTATGTCTTTCAAGCATAAAACTCGCCATAATTTTTATAACGAAATACAGAGTATCGGAGGTTGGTTTTATACAGAAATATGGTTAAATTATGTATTCTCTAAAATGGGACTTAAAAATATAATTCCAATACGAACAGACATATGTAAAATATCCCATCCTTGGGAAGGAAATACGAATACACAAGTATGAGAAGTATTATTACTAAAAGAGTGAAGACACTTTAAAACGTAACTCAAAGGCACTAATCAATACTAAGACAAGGCACGACCCGTTCGTCTAATAGACGTTAGACCATTGTAGGCAGTCGTGTCTGCTGAGGAGATTTGGGTTACGTACGAGTACCGAAGACGCAATACTATGAGTTCATGTCCCCCTTTTCTCTTAACTGTTTTCAGTTTTATAACTTCGGGGGTGAAATACATGTTACAATTATTACAGACACTTTTATACATGGTATGATTAGATAAGGAATTTACTGTTAGATCACGTGAATGGATAGGCTATTATTGTAAGACCATTAATCCTTGTATAAGGACCGAGAGGCATGAGTGATAGATCTATTGGGTGTTGCGAGCCCCACACATGGGCCAGCGTGTGGCTGCATGTGGTGACTATGTCGTTCCGCCGGAAGGACTGGTATGAAGTACGCGTTACAGGTTTGAGTGCTTCCTAGGCCATATCACTTATTAATGTATTAGCTACACATTAATTGATCTGTTTTTCCTTATTGCTACATACCAAGGACATACATTTATACAGACATATTTCACAATTTATACAGACACACATTAACGATTTATACAGACTCACATACACATGAACTCGCTCAACTTTTGTTGATGTTTTCCAAACTACATGTATTTCAGGAAATTAAGTATGGATCTGGTGGGCTTTGGAATTTCAAGTCATGTTAAGTATAAAGATGTCATCCATGGTTTTTGGGTTTGGCCAGTGTGTCTTAATCCTGGACGAGACACGTCTTCCAAACTTTGATTACAACTTTTATCTTTGACGAGTCCTTAGCAAACTTTTACACAATTCATCTGGTTTGTAAAACTTAAATTTGAAGTCTACGTTTTGGACAATGTTGTTATGTTTTAAACTCATTTTATGGATGACAAATCTTTGGTATTATCATATAGATTGTTTGATATGGTTGAATGCAATGATAACAAGTAAGTCACCCCATACTCACGCTTCGGCAAAAGTCAGGGTGTGACATAATTATCTTGTGATATTAATATGTAGTAAATGTTTAAATTCAGATGGCCGACGAAGTGAATTAGTAAAATCTGAATAACGATAACCAGAGTAACAATAACCCGGATAACGAAAATCCAAACAACAATAATGGAAACCAAGTGGATAATAGTGCCATCCAACACATAGTGGCACAAGGAATAATAGATGCAATGCCATATATTCTTCAAACAGTTAGGGAAGCCGAAAATAAAAGTAAACATGATAGCAAGCGACCCTCTGAACCTGCAAACAGCGTAAACAATGGACCCGTACTTCAAATGCCCATTCCCAAAAGAAGAAGAACCGTGTCTTACAGTTGTTCTTACAAAGAATTCTGGTCATGTAAACCAATGGAATTCTCGGGCAATGAAGGGGCCGTTGCAGTTCTACGCTGGATAGAAAAGACTGAAGCAGTCTTAAGAATAAGTAAATGTGCTGAAGAGGATAAAATAATTGTTGGATCTGAGTTTGTTTCTGATTGTATTTTGTGTTTGTAATTTAAATGAAAATGGATGAGTGTGCAGCGGAATTATGATGAAAACAAACTTTGCATACAATCAAACGAGAGTAATACTTTGATCAGACATCTTTTCACAATGAATCGGAAGATTGAATTTATTTCAATAACGATTACAATGATTGATGAATGAATGCAAACTCCCCCTCAGCCAGAGCTCAGTTGTTTGTTCGTGCAAAGAAGACGATGATGCAAAAGAGCTAATAGAACAGTACAGAGCACTGTTCTATTTATAGGCACTAGCAAACCACTGAGCATCTAATGTTGACGTCACCATGAAAGTGACATCTAACCTCCTAACAAACTCTAACCTCTGATCTATACAACCACTGCTATGTTAACTACTGCTATTACATTACATTACAAAACAGACTATAGATCAGCTGCTGCAACCTTCCACTGCTGTGAACCCAGCAGTACTTGTCCGGATCAGCAGTGCTTGACTCAAGGAAGTAGATTGAATCAGCAGGGCTTTAGTCTTTCATCAGATCTTTACTTGAGCAGCAGTTGTAGGTCAGCAGTTTGCACGATCAGCAGATAGGAGGTCAACAGATGTTGAAATCATTTTCAAGGGGAGAGACTTGTATGTAAACATCTTCTTATTCTGGGTCCACTGCTCTGATCCAGTTTTGGCTTTAATTATCTGTTCCTCTGATAGGGTTCAATCCCAACAATCTCCCCCTGGAACAGATAATGCCAAAACTCTTCATTATTGTGGAATTCTTTATTGCCTCATCAACAGTTCCCTTATCTGACCTTTAAATTGTAGTTCAAAGTCTAGGGCATCTGTGTCTTCATCATCCCTGCTAAGTGAAAGATCAAGGAGATCCTGCAAATCTTCAAGACTCAGGCCAAGAGCTTGTTCCCTTGATATTTTCTCCACTTCTCCACCAGACCTGAGCAAAGTCAATACGCAGGTCTGTTTGTCAGTTTCCCACTTTAGTATTTTTGAGCCTGGTGGGTTTCTTGGGAGATGTTTATTTGCAGAGGTATTTGGTGAGGCTGGCCTAACCATGACTGACTGTGCAGTACTTGCAGATTGTTCCAATTCAAGATCTTCTTTTATCATCAATTTAAGGCCTGCTTTTACAATAGCATTTCCAGCTTTTAGATCTTGAATGGTTTCAGCACTTGACTGGTTTTGGCTCCTTCTTTTATAGATGGCAGCACCAGTTGGGGCAGTGGCTCTCCTGAGTTGCAGCTTTGTTGGTCTTTTTGAAACCTCTGCTTCAGGATAGTCAGGCTTTTGAGGAACATTTGGATCTTTCTTTCTTAGTTCCTCCAACCTTTTGTAGGTGATCCTGGCCACATCTTCTTTCCATCTAGCAACTTGTCTTTTGTTTCCATATTCAGCAGCAACCAGTTCTTCTTTCATTCTTTTCAGTTCTACCTGTTTGTCAGGTACATTCTTTCTAAACTTTGCCCAGACAGGAGGAGTGTGAGTGACTTTCCTTTTTATCATGTCTTGAATTCTTGCTGCTTCATTTTCAAGCTCAGGAACAGTCCACTCTTTGTACATGTATTTCTCTCCTTTGTACTTCTTGTGAGCCATGATGCTTTCAATGTAGTCTTTCTTCAAAGTTTCAGCTGCTCTTTCTGAAATTTGTTGACTGACATTTTTTGCAAATTGTTCTAGGGATCTGACCTGTGTGAGCAGATATTGATAGTTTCTTGAAATTTCTTTGTCAGATTTCCCTTGTGTGTTTCTTTTTGAGATATCCTCTGCTTGCTTGGCCTTGATTTTCAAATATTCATCAACATTTTTAGGCCAGGGATATCCTTTTATTGATGGCAAACTCCTTTTGGCAGGGTCATCCTCATAGTAAAAAGATTTTATTTCTTCTCTAACAGCTGCTAGTTCAAGAGGAAATTGAACACCTGCAGGAGGTAAGGGCTTGTACATTTGAACTGAAGAGAGAGGAACAGGTTTTGGTATTGTGACAAGAGCTAAAGATTTTGAAGATGTTTGTGGTGGTGAAGTGTCATCATCTTTGAGAATTTTCCTTCTCCTCTTTGTTTGAGGAGGGGCTGATGATGTTTTGGATGGAACAGTGGTGGTGGATGTAGTGGCAGTGGTTTGTGATTGACTAACAGTTGTTGAAACAACTGGTGTTTCAACCACTGTTGTCATTACAGCAGATGTTGTAACAACTACTGTCTTCTGCCTTTTGGCAGGAGGTGATTTTGTTTTTGGTGGTGATGGTGGTAAAGCAGTGGATTTGGTGTGTGTTGAAGTGGTGTGTGTTGAAGTGGGAGCAGATGTTGAAACCACTGAAGTACCGACTGTAGTTGATACAACAGTAGTTACAGCAGCTGTTTTAGATGGTGGTTTTAGAGCAGACTTTGAACGTCTGGTTGGAATGGATTTGGGTAGCCTTACTCTTCTTGTAGGCTTCTTCTTTTCATTAACAAGATTTTCATCATCTTTTGATCCTGAAGTACCCTGATCCGGATAATCCACCCTGGCTTTCTTTTTGGCCTCTCTATCCCTTTTTACACTTGCAACTGCTTCTGCCAGTGCATTTGTGGTCACATTAATTTTCTTGCTTCCATCTGGCAGAGGGATCTGTTTGGTCATGTTTGCATTTTCTGGTTCAATGTAAAGACCATCCTCTATTCCCTTCTTTTTCCACTCCTGAATTTTCTCCCCCTTTTTGGCATTATGTGGGGGAAGTTGATCAATGAATAGAACTGTTGGAGGAGCAGTGCCAGTGGTGTGCAGGATCTGAGTTTTGAGAGCCTTTAGATCAGCCTGAGTGTTCTTGAACCTGGACTCCATTGCATTTCTCAGTTGTTGAACATGTTTTTCATGTTGCTGATCTGCTATTTGTGCTTGTTGATAGAGAAAAGGTTGAAATAAATTCCAGAGCTCATTTGTAGCAGGTGCCTGTTGTGGAGCAGGTGCTTGAGATGGAATAGCAGTTGATTGTACCTTCTGTACTTGTAACAACTGTTGTAGCATATCTTTGAGTTCTACAACAGAGTTATCAAGCTTTTCAACACGATCCGTCAATTTCTGGTACTTTAAACCATCACCCAATTTAATGGGATCATCTAATTTCCCACTAACAGTGGTTTTATCAGTGGTAGAGGTAGGGAGTATACTCCAAACATTAACCACTGATGCCCCTTTTTCTTGGTACTGGGGTCTTCTTCCTTCAACACTTGACAACCTTTTGATGTTGCTAGTAGGATAAATAAATCCACTGGTGGTTGGCAGAGGTGCTATTAAAGGAATTGCCTCCAAGGAAGTCTTATTGATGTAACCACTGTCCAACTGTAAACCAGTGGGTTCAACAGTTGTAGTGGCTGCTTCACTTGGATTACCACCAAGAGTTACTTGTAACTCAAGGGGTGTAACCTCCTCAGGTTGTGTTGGTGGGTTAGCAAGGAATGATACATCAGGCACAGTCATTTGTTGAGTTTGATTCTCATTGATGGGTGATTGAGAAGGACTGTTTAGTGCCTGGTTCAAATCAATTGCATCCAACAGCAGTTTAGTTGGTGGGGGAATTGTGGATGTGATGTTTGGTGAAGAAAGAGGATTTGCTCCGGGAATTGAGCTGTGGATGATGGAAACGAGTGTTTCCAGAGCATCATGATGTGGTGTCCCAATGTGTACAACCTGATCTTTTTGTGAAGAAGAAGGAGGAGTTTCGGTTATGGGTTGAGATATTTATACCAACTGCTGTGAGGAAGTAGCAGCAGTGGTTTCTTGTGACGTTTGTGCTGTCACAGGCAGTATCTCTGGTTTCTCATCCTCCAGAGTTGCCTTTTTGATGGGTTTTGGGGGTTTTTGAGATTTTCTTTTTGGCTTTTTGGTGATTTTAGGTGTGGGTTTCAAAGCAGTTGTGCTGCTGCTTTGATCACCTTGAGAAGTGGGCTCAGCAGCAGATACCTGAGGAGCAGTGGTAGCTGCTAAAATCTGCTCAGGCATCTCTGCTTGTGTTTTGCAAGGTGCTAACATTCTTGAAAAAGTTTCAGTTGTTAAACTGTTTATTTGAGTAGAATCACCTTGAATTATTGATGCTAAATCATCCTTACTGAATTTCTTTTCAAAATAGTAACTTAAAAACCTTGGAAACAGTAAGAATGATTTTGTTTCAACATTTTTAACCAAATCTTTAAAGATTTCCCGAGAATAGTTAAAATTTTCTTCTTGAAGAATTGCATATCCCAGATTTTGAATCTTTAAAGGGATTTCATTGAAAGAGGTGGTTTTGTTTGAAACACATAGTAGGAGGGTATGAAATAAAAATCTGGTTGCAGAAGGAAAATAACCTTTTTGTAAGGTAAGTTTCTTCATCATTGTGGCTTCATACCCTCTTTCAATGAAGTCAGTTTGTAACTCGTTTTTAGTGAAAGAAATTTTACCTTCCTGATCATCGAGTTGAAAGACCTCTGAAATGAATTGTGGCGTGATTTGGACAGCTTTACCCTTTATAGAAGAGTGTATGGTGGTTGCAATGTCTCCTTGTTTGTCAAGGGTTGCATTCTTCCAAAACTCTCTTTGGGTCTCCAAATAGATTGGTGCATCGGCGGTGAACAAAGTTTTGTACTTTGATTTTGCCATGGTGTCAATGATGGAATCGAAAACATTGATGGTTCCTGGTTTTGTGAGAAGACCCAGGAGATTGTGAGATGGTTTATATGGGATTTCAGTGGAGATTGCCTTTTGAGAGGCTGTTTTCGATGATGATTTGGAAGTGGGTTTTGTGGATGGCTTCGATTTTGTCATTTTTGAAGAGAATTATCGAAGAAATTTGTGAAAGATGAGATGAACAACTGCTTTGAGAAGAGAATTTTTAAGAATTCAATTCGACAGTAAAACCCTGTTTTGGTGGTGAGTGGGGGATTTTTATAGGGAAGAAAGTGAATGCTGACGTGGCAGCCGTTACAAAAGGTCTGATCACTATGTACTGCCCACGTGACAACCCCTGGTGAAAGTGAAGGACAGTACTTTTATGAAAGTGACTGATGAAGGCAGTGGTAGTAAAGCAGTGGATGATTTTCACTATCAGTGGATAGCATATCAGTGGATAAGACACTGCTTTTGAACAACAGAGTTTATCAAAGGAATGAGAGAACAGGGGTTGACTTTCAGCAGTGGATAGGCTTTTGAAGTAGAGCAGTCTTTTGAACAATCAGTGGTTATGGCAGACTTTTAAGGATTTTAATGAAAATTTCATTGTTAGCTATTTTTAAGGATGGATTTTTGATTTTCTGAAAACATGTTGTTGCTTTTATTCATAGAAAAACAAGATGTTGCTTGTTATTCCATG